>JANBTM010000133.1:6965-30988 GCA_027578695.1 Coemansia sp. RSA 1365 | reverse complement strand
CAAGGTGACTGTTGAACCTATCAATCATATGGTGTACGATATCACAGTCCCGACTCACGAGAACTTTGTGGCCAATTCGGTAGTGGTGCACAACTGTCGCGAAATTTTGCGACTAACCAAGTTGGTGGTTGATTCGCACGTACAATACCGCCTTGGAAACGTAGACGCATTCCAGCTTGCAGACGGGCTACAGTACTTGTTTGCTCACGTCGGACAGCTCACTGGAATGTATCGCTACAAGTATCGGTTGATGCGGCAGATTCGAGCTTGCAAGGATTTGAAGCATGTCATTTACTATCGCTTTAACTGTTTCCCCGAAGACCACCAGGTGTTGACAGACCAAGGGTGGTTTTCGCTGGAAGATGTGCTTGCGCACTTTGAGACGAATACGTCACTTGGAGTGGCTTGCTACGTTCATGGCGTGCTGGTATATTGCGACATAACTGCAGATAAGGTCACCATGGCCGAGGACATGCACGACCTGGTACACATTTCCGAGGATTCAGGCTTAGCTGGCGATGGTGTTGATATGGTGGTTACTGAAGGTCATCGCATGTGGGCACGGGCCGGTCCATCAGAACAGACGCAAGGATTTGCTACCAACAGCCACCGACTTGCGCCTGCTTTCCGAGACGCACCTTTTGAGGTGCACTCGGCTGGCGAACTTCACGAGCTAGGTAACAACATTGGCCCCCACGCACTGGTGCAGTTCGAGGCTAATTTCCCACTTGGTGCCGAGACACCACATGGAGAGATACCAGTTGCGACATCACTAGGACTTCAGTCCGATGATGAGATTTCTGCTTTCCTTGAACTCTATGGTTACTGGCTTCGAAATGGTTCACTTGACCAAAAGTGCTGCGCTATTACACTCAGGTCTGTTGGTGTGGCGAGCGCAAAATATGTGGACGCGCTTCTTGCTCGCCTCCAGCGCTTGCTGCCGCCGCTTACTTTGACGACTTTTGGTCGTGGCAGTAGGGTTGGAGTTTCTTGGTGTTCGGAAACGCAGCATAGCGGAGAGGTGTTTAAAGATGTGCAGAGCCGCTGTTACACAATTCAGCACTCTAACTGGTTTAATTATATGGCTCTGGAATACGGAGACAAGTGCACTTCTGCAATGACAGGAGCTAAGGCAGAGAAGCTTCGCTATCCTCGAAAGGCTGTTGCGATGCTTATGCGTGCTTATAAGCGCGACAGGATGCTTGCAGGCCGTGCAGAAGTACTTGCTCGGAAGACCAAGTTAACAAAGGCTCAGGTTGTGCAATGGTTTGCAGATCGGCGACGCGGACAGCGTTTGTCAAGACTTGTCAACACGCGCAAGGCTCTTGGGACATCCCAAACAGATTTCGGGATGTCTGGTATCAAAGGCCAGGCCAGCAGAAAATGGCTTTTTGACTGGGTGCTTCGCCTGTGCTCCCCCGAGCAACTCCGACTTATTTTGCGCGGGCTGCACGCGGCTGATGGCGGCGGTATTGATGCTACAGGCACTACAGCTGTGGATGGGCGTGTGGATACGACGTCGATACGGCTTCGCGATGAGTTGCAGCGAGTATGTCTCCACGCGGGCTACACCAGTCACTGGTACCAGAAGGACAACTTGATTAATGGTGACAGATGCAAGCGCTGGACGGTTACGTGGAGCTCGTCGCATGCAGCGCAACCAGTGGTCAACATTGCAAAAGGATTCCATCGGACGCAGCGGCAGTGCCGGGTGTGGTGTGTGACAGTGCCGACGCAGCAGCAGCTTATTGTGGTGAGGCGCGTCCAGGCATTGCACAACGGAGCTGTTGTGGCGGCATCGCGGCCGCTAGTTGTAGGTAACACTGGCCCGGTGGGCAAAGGCCCTGGTGTTGGATTCTGGGCGCCTGGATGGCGTGTGTGGTTGTTCTTTCTGCGCGGGATTGTTCCGCTTCTAGAGCGGTGGCTGGGAAATCTTCTGGCACGGCAGTTTGAGGGCCGCAATTCCAAAGGCGTTGTAAAGTCGCTGACGAAGCAGCGTGTTGACTCGCATTACGATCTGGAGCTACGCGCAGCCGTGATGCACGACATTCTGGACATGATGCCGTCTGGCATTCGTGGAAACAAGAGCAGAGTGGTCTTGCAGCACCTTTCTGAGGCTTGGCGCTGCTTCTCTCCGGAGACGCTTGTACGCATGGCCGACGGCTGCGTCAAGGCTGTCGCTGACATTACAACCGGAGATCTGGTACTGGGATACGATGGTCAAGCTCTGCCTGTCAAAGGAGCAACGATGAGCGGCTTTGATGCTATGTACAAGGTGAGCATTGTGCCGCCAAAGGCTGGTGAAAGCCAAGGAGTTGACGCGTCTCGGGAACCCAAGGAGACCGGCTTTACATGTAATTCACGACACGACCTTGTGCTGGTCCGTACAGAGGGCGACAATGTTAAGCTATCGCATAACCCCAAAGCGTGCACTTTTGAAGTGCATTACGCTGATGTGTTGCCGTATACAGGCGAGTCTATTGTTGCAGATGTGCTGCAGTGTACCACTCGCAGCTTTTCGTACGCGGGCGACCAGTTTGCGTCAGAGAATGCCGCGCGTTCTGCTGCAGAGACATTTAAAGCAGAGCGCGAGGCAGCACTACCGGTTATGTGGACGGTCAGCGCGGCAGCATTCGCAAACTATGTCGCGGTTCATGGGGGTCATGAGTACCGCATGCTGCGCGCCAAGCAAAATCGCTCCGGATGGGACTATGTACAATTTAACATAGAAAAGGTTAGCGAACATGGACGTTATGTAGGGTTTGAGCTTGACGGCTCGCCGCTATTTATGCTTGAGAACGGGCTTGTGGTGCACAATTGCTACAAGGCCAACATTCCGTGGCAAGTGCCTGGGATGCCGCATGCGGTAGAGAACATGATTTTGCGGTACGTCAAGGCCAAGGCAGATTGGTGGACGTCAGTGGCACACTACAATCGCGAGCGCATTCGCCGCGGCGCGACTGTCGACAAGGCAATAGCGCGGCGCAATTGTGGTCGGCTGACGCGGCTGTGGCTTAAGGCTGAACAGGAGCGGCAGCGCAATTATCTGAAGGACGGGCCCTATGTAAGCGCCGAAGAAGCAGTGGCAATATACACCACAGCTGTGCATTGGTTGGAGGCACGGCGCTTTTCTCCTATTCCGTTCCCGCCACTTTCTTACAAGCACGACCCGAAACTACTGGTTCTGGCGTTGGAGCGTTTGCGTGAGTCGTATTCGGTCCAAGGGCATTTGAACTCTTCGCAACGCGAGGAGTTGGGTCTGATCGAGCAAGCGTTTGACAATCCGCACGAGTGCTTTGCCCCGGGGACACTGGTGATGCTGGCCTCTGGTCGGTCAAAGCCGATTGAGGACTTGGCAGTTGGCGATGCTTTGATGGGAGACGATTGCTTCCTTTCTGATGGCTCTGTTAACATGGATTATCAACCGCGTCGCGTCAAACGCGTGCTGCATGGCCTTGATGCGGACATGTTTACCGTGGCTTACACGCCCAGCCAGGGCACTGACGCTGATGAGACGGGGGTTTGTCAACAGGCAGAGAATTTTACCGTCACCACAGGTCATTTCTTGACAGTGCAAATGGTGGATGGTGGTGCGGCTGTGTACCAACAGCAGCTTCACGGCATCACTTATTGGTGCTGCTGTTATTATGACTACAGTTTTGTTAAGCATGAGATCCGCTGGCCAGTACACGATACTTCTGATATTTCTCTTATCTGTAACAGCAACAGAAAGATGGAGACAAGGCCAGCTGCCAGTAAGAGTAGCGTCGGAATTAAGACATGCCCTGACGAAGTTCTTGATGAACAAGTGGGGCCTACCAATGATGCTGCAGAGCGTGCAGCACGCGAGCACCTTGCTAAGGTTGATGGCATTCGGCTTGCGGCTGGCGATATTGTCGACGTGCGCGTTGAAGACTACATGCGTCTTAGCGACGAGATGAAGGCAAACTGCACGCTGATTCGCGCCGGAGCCGCGTATCCTGACACACAGCCGCCGCAGATTGATCCTTATTACCTGGGGTTGTGGCTCGCAAGCGGCGACAAAGCAGGTACTGGTGTTTACCTTGGCCTGGACGAGCACGAGACCATTGCCAGACTCTATTCGACGGCTGCGCAACTGGGCCTTAACTGCGTTGAATACCATGTGTATGCGCCTCCGCCATCGCCTGTGGCCTGGGCATCTGCGGTAGAGTTGCCCAGCGGCCAGTATGCAGTTGGTGATGTCAATGTGGACGAAGTTGAAGGTGTTGTTTCTGATGACGACGACGTAGACTTCCAGGCAACCGCCGATCTTGTAATTCCTCGGTCCACAGCCACAGCCACAGACACCATCACGGGATTGGCACGCACTATTATTACTCCGCGTCATCCAGCATCCTACATGCAAGTGAAAATGGTCAAGGTTGTTATCGGTGCAGCTGCTAAGCATAGCCGCAACCCGATACTTGATGCGCTGCAGGCTTACGGGCTGCTGGTCAACACTGACAAGTTTATCCCCGAAGCCTATTTGTACGGCAATGTGGACACTCGGCGCGCGATGCTGGCGGGGCTGGTTGATGGTGGTAGTTGCAAGGCGTTACCCAATCAGCAAGCTTGGGAATTCCGGCAGCCTATGTACAGGCAGAAACTGTTCAACGACGTCGTGGGACTGGCCCGCTCACTAGGACTGGGTAACTGCTTAGTTTCTCACATCCCGCCATTGCAGATCAGCAACCCGATGATCTGTTCAGACGGACAGCTGAGCATCTGCATTAGCGGAGTCGGGCAGGAGCTTGTGCCTGTGCAACTGCCGCACAAGCGACTAACACGACAGACACGCTTGGTCACCGGCCACGCGTTCTCGGTGACGGCAGTAGGCAAGGGCGCATGGTACGGCTGTGAAGTAGATGGCAACCACCGATTTTTGCTGGACGATTTTACGGTGGTGCGCAATTGCCTTAACCGGATCAAGCGCCTCCTGTTGACGCAGCGCGCGTTCAAGGAGGTTGGCATTGAGTTTATGGACATGTACTCGCACCTGATTCCGGTGTTCGATGTAGAACCCTTGGAAAAGATCACGGATGCGTACCTGGACCAGTACCTGTGGTATGAGGCCGACAAGCGGAGGCTATGGGCGCCATGGGTCAAGCCAGCAGACGCTGAGCCGGCGCCGCTACTAGTGTACAAGTGGAGCCAGGGCATTAACAACCTTGAGGGCGCGTGGGATACGGACAATGGTGAGAGCACTGTAATGCTGGAGGCGCGGCTTGCGCGCGTGTTTGAAAAGATTGACCTTACTCTGCTAAACCGGCTGTTGCGGCTGGTGTTGGACCACAATTTGGCAGACTATATGACAGCAAAAAACAACGTGGGGCTAAGTTTCAAGGACATGACACATGTGAACTCTTACGGGTTGGTGCGGGGGCTGCAGTTTGCACCGTTTATCTTCCAGTACTACGGCATGATGATTGATCTGCTGATCTTGGGACTCCAGCGGGCCAACGAGATGGCGGGCGCAGCCAACGCGCCCAACGACTTCTTGCAGTTTGCGGATGCGGCGACAGAGCGGCGGCATCCGATCCGTATGTACATGCGGTATATCGACCGTGTGTACATGGTGCTGCGGCTGGACGCTGATGAGGCGCGTGATGTTGTGCAACGCTTTTTGACGGAGAACCCGGATCCTAACAACGAGAACGTCGTGGGTTACAACAATAAGCGCTGTTGGCCGCGCGACTGCCGCATGCGGTTGATGAAGCACGATGTCAACCTGGGTCGCGCAGTATTCTGGGACGTCAAGAATCGCTTGCCACGGTCGCTGGCTACTCTTGAGTGGGACGATGAGGCCACGTTTGTTAGCGTGTACTCGCGTGATAACCCGAACCTGCTATTTGACATGGCGGGCTTTGAAGTGCGTATCCTACCGCGATGCCGGCAGCAGGGCGCCGCTGCAGCGCTAGACGGCGCGTGGGCACTAGTGGACGACCGCACTAAAGAGCGCACGGCTACAGCGTTCTTACGCGTTGACGACGCGTCGGTTCAGCGTTTCAACAACCGTATTCGGCAAATTCTGATGTCGTCTGGCAGCACCACGTTTACCAAGATTGCAAACAAGTTTAACACGGCGCTAATTGGGTTGATGACGTATTTCCGCGAAGCTGTGGTACATACGCGCGAGATGCTGGACTTGCTAGTCAAGGCTGAAACCAAGATTCAAGCGCGCATCATGCTGGGACTCAATTCCAAGGACTGCAATCGCATGCCACCAGTGATATTCTACTGCTACGCTGCTGGCTTCCGCGTGCGCATGGCCGACGGCCGCTCTGCCGCCATTGAAGATGTGCGCGTTGCTGACCGCGTGCTTGGCGCCGATGGCAAGGCGCGCGATGTGGCTTATGTAATGTCCGGGCGCGCACCACTTTACCGCGTTGCACTGGCGGCGCCGGGCGATATGCGTTTGCTGTTGCACGACTATGCGGTGCCTGTAGTGCGGTCTGCCAGTACGATGTCCTTACAGAGCATCTGCTCTGGCGATCCTACTGATGTTGCGCCACCCCAGCCTACTGCGCTTTTGTATGACGACGGCTTTCTGTGCAACGCGCGCCATCGCCTGGCTATCTGTGTTGCGACGCAGGGATGCTTGCGCGAGAAGCCCAGCCGAGCCGGCCAGTCGCAGTGGACCGAGGCAGGCTGCTTTGCCGTGGAGTATGTGGAGTTGCGCCACGACTCGGAGTTAGGCTTTGCTTGTCCCGTTGCGACCACGCGTGTGTTCGAATACAACGCGGATTACTACGGGCTGAATGATAATGCAAAGTCAACGGCGCTGCGCCAGGCCAACGCGCATGCCGTTGCAATGTGCAGCCGCGCCGCTGATGTCGGTGCAACATCTGATTGCGCGTACGTGTGGCACGATAAGCAGAAAGCCGCCTACCGCGTTATGGCGCGTAAATATCCCGCGCATCTGCCGCCACCTTGCCGCTCGTTTTATTATGGATGTGTACCGCCTTCTGCTTCTGCGCCTGTGTTTGGCTCTAAGTCTGAAGCCCATGCTGCTGCCGAGGCTGCGCTGCCTCAGCAGGCGTCTTTGCTGTGGTTAGTAAGCGTGTGCGATTACTTGGATTACGTCGCGAACACGCGTGCTCATGGCAAGCAGCCTGTGCCCTGTGTTATGTCGTACAGCGCACGCGTTGCCGCATGGCCTTGTCTGGAAAAGAGTGGCCTGGCTGCTGCAGGCATTGACGCGGACATTGAGCCCGAGTTCTGCTGGGCGTTAGGATGTTGGCTGTGCGGCGGCGACGCGCTTTCGGTCAATCTCAGCTCCGTGCATCGCGGGCATATTGCCGATTCTGTTGTACAGCATTGGGAGCGACTTGTTACTCGTCTCGCGCAGGGTCCCGCTTTTGATACAATTCTTGCGCGCTTAGGCCTGCCAAAGTCCCGCAACGTGACCTCTGCTACACGCGACATGCTGGTTGGCGAGAGCCCTGTGGCACGACGCGCGCTTCTTGCGGGAATGCTGGATGTATGTGGTAAGGCAGCCAGCGACGGCCGCGTGGCCATTGCGCAGGCGCTCGACTACGAGCCGTTGCTTCGTCTAGCTTATGAAGTTGCGCGTTCCCTTGGGTTGGAGACCCATTCACGCAAGAGCTCCACGCATGGCTTTATATTTATTCGTGGTGATTTTGCTGAGATTCCCAGCGTCACAGATGTATGTGCTAGCACCTCAGAGGTGCTGTCAGACAATTCTTGTGCGGAATCTTTCAGCCGCGCGCTGTTTGAGGTGTCGCCTGAGCCTGTTGAATCAGATGGCGCGTACTATGGTTTCCAGGTTGCCGAGGGCCAGTCGCCACTTTTCTGCCACGCAGACTTTGTCATCGGCTCCAACTGCCCCAAGGAGCTGGGTGGGCTGGGCATGCTGTCCATGGGACACGTGCTTATTCCAGAGTCTGACTTACGCTGGGCAAAGCAGACAGAAACAGGCATTTCGCACTTCCGCGCGGGCATGTCGCACGCAGAAGGCCAGCTGATCCCAAACTTGTTCCGCTACATTTTGCCATGGGAGAGCGAGTTTGTTGACTCACAGCGCGTGTGGGCCGAATATGCGCTAAAGCGCCAGGAAGCTGCCGCGCAGAACCGCCGTCTGACACTGGAGGACCTTGAGGATTCATGGGACCGCGGTATTCCGCGCATAAACACGCTGTTTTCCAAGGACCGCCACACGCTGGCATATGACAAAGGCTGGCGCATTCGCACCGAGTGGAAGCAGTTTCAGGTTGCTAAGGCTAATCCGTTTTGGTGGACACATGCCAAACATGATGGCAAGCTGTGGCAGCTTAATAACTACCGCACGGACATGATCCAGGCTCTGGGAGGCGTTGAGTGTATCCTTGAGCATTCGCTTTTCCGTGGCACCTACTATCCCACTTGGGAGGGCTTGTTCTGGCAGCAACAGAGCACGTCGCTTGCCGGCGCCATGGGTCAGCGCCAGCTCACCAACGCTCAGCGCTCCGGTCTTAATCAGATTCCCAACCGCCGCTTCACGCTGTGGTGGTCGCCTACCATTAATCGCTGTCTGCGTCCCGACACCCGCGTGCTAATGGCCGATGGCTCCATTTTGCCCGCCTCTCGCATTCGCCCCGGCGACCATGTTCTTGGACCCGACTCGCGTCCACGCACAGTCACTGCCACGCATTCTGGCTCTGATGTCATGTTTGAGGTGCGCGAACTAAACCAACATGCCCTTTTGTCTGCCGAGCCAGGACTTATAAGCTTTGTGTGCAACTCGCACCATATATTGCACTTGGTAACTAGTGTGGTGGCTGGCGAGGTTGTACCTATTGATGGCGGCTTCTGCGTGAAGTACACTGCTCTGGTGGACGCACCACAGCACGGTGCTGATGCTCGTTTAGTTGTGTGGAAACGCGCTTTGTTTGCTGCATTGCACTATGGTGGCTCTGATACTGCCGCTCAAGCTGCTGCTCAGGCATTCCGCGATAATATTCTCAGTGGTGCGTCGGAGATTGTGTGGGAACTAGAAACACATCTTTATGAGCTTGTTGACCCTGAGATACGCAGATGCACTTTCCAGCTTGCAGCGCCTGTACTTCTGGAAAACCACCGGCTTTCAAGCTTGTGTGCGCGGGTAGGAATAACTAGTGACAAGGTTAATCGCATTGCAGAGCTTCTAGGTCTCTGGATCTCTGGCAACATGCCTGTCAATGCTCCTGATGCCTTCTGGTCTTTGCTCGCTGTACTGAATTCGGATACTCGCAACTCAAGCATGCTGCCTGAATGGCTTTTGGCTGACACAATTGTTGTTCGTGAACATTTAATGGCCGGTATACTCGATGCCAGTGGCCAAATTATGCCAGCGACATCATCCGACGACAGCGAGGACGCAATTGGCACTGCTGAACAGATGGACTTGCTTGGAGAACAGCACAAGTACAAGCACGTTGTCTGCGAGTTTCTGTCTCGTAGCAATGCTGCCAGCATTGTGGCACTGGCTCGATCGCTGGGTATCCGTTGCACTGTGTCGCGCAGCAAGCTGTCTGTTGACACTTATCAGTTTAATAGCAGTGTTGCCTTCTGTGTGACGCTCAAGCCAGGAAGCGCGCTGAGCAGCGTGCTTCGTTTAACTAAGGATGGGCGCGAGCGCGTGACTCCGCCTACAGCTGTTTGTCGTTTACCTGCTAGGTTCAGCTTTAGCGTATCTGTATACGATGCAGCTGCCGCGGTGCGCGAGATTCAAGCCAAGGGCATCACTGGTACAAAGCGTGTTACGAGCATTCAGGACCGCGATATTGTTGCGTCCTTTGATCGAGACCTGGTGGCTATGATTGCCAGCACTCCGGAACTTCTTGAAATTGCTTATAAGGAGCTCGTTGTGCGTCTGGGTCTTGGCGGCTCTGCGCTTCAGCGCTTCCTGTGTGGTCAGGCAACACATGCGCGGATTGAGCGCGGGCTGCGTGTACTGATTGGTCAGTACCTGTCGGGGCGTGCATTGCGGAAGATCGATGTCGCTCGACGCATGCAAGGTAAAGGTGACTACGTCGGCTTTACACTTGACAGCGCTTCGGACCAGCTGTTTGTCCTGGCCAATGGCGCGGTTTTGCACAACTCGGACGTGTACATTGGGTTCCAGGTGCAGCTGGATTTGACTGGTATTTTCATGCATGGCAAGCTGCCAACACTAAAGATTTCGTACGTCAGCCTGTTCCGCAGTCACGCCTGGCAAAAGTCACATGAGAGTTTGATCCTAGATCTCTGCCAAGTGCTGGACAATGAGCTTGAGCCGCTGCAAATCGAGACTGTGCAGAAAGAGGCCATTCACCCACGCAAGTCATACAAGATGACCAGCTCTGCTGCTGACATTACATGCTTTGCCTCGTACAAGTGGCCTGTTTCCACGCCAAGCATGCTTATTGACGCGAGCGATCGTATGGACGCTGGCACCACGCAGAGGTACTGGGTTGATGTGCAGCTGCGCTGGGGCGACTTTGACTCGCATGACATTGAGCGCTACACCAGGGCCAAGTTCCTGAGCTACACGTCCGACAGCATGAGTATATACCCCTCCCCGACTGGCGTGATGATCGGCGTCGATTTGGCATACAACATCTACTCGGCCTATGGCAACTGGATTCCTGGGATGAAGCCGCTGATGCAGCAGGCCATGGTCAAGATTATGAAGGCCAGTCCTGCTCTTTACGTCATTCGCGAGCGCATCCGCAAGGCGTTGCAGCTGTTTTCATCTGAGCCCACGGAAAGCTACCTCAACAGCACGAACTACGCCGAGCTGTTCTCGCATCAAACCTGCTGGTTTATCGACGACACCAACGTTTACCGCGTCACTGTGCAGAAGACCTTTGAGGGAAATCTCAACACGCGTCCTATCAATGGAGCCATGACCATTCTGAACCCGCGCACGGGCCAGTGCTTTATTAAGGTCATCCACAGCTCCGTATGGGCTGGACAGAAACGTCTCGGGCAGCTGGCCAAATGGAAGACTGCAGAGGAAACTGTAGCTTTGGTGCGCTCTCTGCCTGTCGAAGAGCAGCCAAACCAACTTATTGTATCTCGGAAGGGTATGCTGGATCCGCTGGAGGTTACCATGCTCGATTTCCCAAATATTACAATCCGCGGCAGCGAGATGCAGCTGCCACTACAGGCTTTGCTGCGAATCGAGAAGATTGGTGACATGATTTTGAAGGCGACCGAGCCTAAGATGAGCCTTTGGTCTTGCTACGACAATTGGCTTGCGACCGTGTCGCCTTACACCGCCTTTTCGCGTCTGGTCTTGATTCTTCGCGCTTTGCATATTAATGCCGAGCGTGCCAAGATTGTTCTGCGTCCAGACAAGAGCACGGTTACCGAGCCACACCATCTTTGGCCATCGCTTACGGACGAGCAGTGGATCAAGGTCGAAAATCAACTCAAGGATCTGATTCTGGCGGACTATGGCAAGAAAAATAATGTCAATGTTGCTTCGCTCACTGCCTCTGAGATTCGCGATGTGATTTTAGGTATGGAGATCCAGGCGCCATCGCAGCAGCGTCAACAGATTGCCGAGATTGAGAAGCAGGCGCGCGAGCAGTCACAGCTTACTGCAGTCACTACGAAGACACAGAATGTACATGGCGACGAGATTGTGGTCACTACCACCAGCAACTACGAGTCACAGGCCTTTGCATCCAAGACTGAATGGCGTCTGCGTGCTATCGCTGCGCAGAACCTCCCGTTGCGCACCAAGCACTTGTATGTGAATGCAGATGACATCAGTGACACTGCATACACTTACGTACTGCCGAAGAACCTGCTTAAGCGCTTTATTGCTATCGCGGATTCGCGCACGCAGATTGCAGGCTACTTGTACGGCGTGTCGCCGCAGGGCAACGACCAAGTCAAGGAGATCCGTGCATTCGTGATGGTTCCGCAATGGGCAACCCACCTGCAGGTTCATCTGCCAGATCAAATGCCCACGCACGAGTATCTGCGCGACCTTGAACCCCTGGGCTGGATTCACACGATGCCCAGCGAGCTGTCGCACCTGTCTCCGCAAGACGTCACCATTCATTCGCAAATACTAGCTCGTACGGCTGACAAGCCCAAGGTCCGCTGGGACGGTGAAAAGACCATTGTAATGACCTGTGCGTTTACTCCTGGTTCGTGCTCGCTGACTGCGTACAAGCTGACGCCGGCTGGATTCGAATGGGGCCGAGAGAACAAGGATATGGCATCGCCAACTCCCGAGGGCTTTACTCCCGCATGCTTTGAACGCGTGCAGATGCTGCTGTCCGATCGCTTCATGGGCTTTTTCATGGTGCCTGATGACAATGGCCTATGGAACTACAACTTCATGGGACCTGCCCATCGTGCTGATATGTCTTACGATCTGGAGCTAGATGTTCCGCGTGCTTTCTATGACGAGATGCACCGTCCCAGTCACTTTATGAACTTTGCGGCTATGGAAACTAACGCTGCAGATGAAGTCGATCTGGAAGATGAGTTTGCCTAAATTTTTTTTCTTGTGAGCAATTTAAAAGTTTTCTGCTTCGCATAAACAAAATACTAACGCTGGTGCCTATTTCTGTTGTCGTTGTTGTTGTGGAACTCTCTGCATGGGTGTGGTGGTTGCGCCTGGTGGAACTCCTGTCCCAACTGCCATATTTGACATAAAAGCAAAGCGCCGCTGCGGCGGCAATGTTCCAGCATACGAGGTCTTATCATTAGACATAAGCAGTGCAGCTGCACGCTTGATCTCGGCTGCAGGCATGCGCAGCGCGGCCGGTGAGTTGGCAGAGACAATCCGCGCAAAGCTGGTCTGCAACTTCTTGGCCATTGCCTGCTCCTCATCGCTGATCTTGCCATAGTCGCCACTGAGGGCTCTTTTGTCTTGCAGTTCCAGCAATTTTGCCAGCATCGTGCTGTTCTCCTTCAATATACTCTCGGCCGTTTCGGACATTGGCTCACTAACTGGTGTACTGTCAATACCTACATCTTCTGGCGTCAATCCCAAGTCGCGCAGTGTATCCGTTGAAATTTCTGACGCCGGCTGTGAACCGCTGTCAGCAGGTTCGCTGAGAATTCTGTCAGCCAGTTGAAGGGCAGACTCAAAGTCTGAATCTGATACTTGTTCGCTAACATCAAAGTCAAGGCTGCTGTTACCATTTAGCACTGCATAGTCCTCTGCGCCCAGCTCTGTCAGCGTCGAGTCACGTCCAGGTAAAAAACTGCTAAAGGATCCGTAATCGCCCTGGATTGGCAGCGCTGTCATCTGCTTCTGCTGTTGTGTTTCTGAATCCTTCTTGCTGCCAGTAAGCGCGTTCGCTGGTAAAAATGCTTCCATCGTGTGTGACTTTTGCGATGCCACAAACGGGTGCACAACTATATATTGCACACCATCGGGTGGGTCTGGAAGAGTCTGCCCGCTAGCAACGTATGTTGGGTCAGAGAAAAGCACTCCTGTCGGCGTGCGCCAGAACATAGCTACGTAATGCCCGCCAACTGGAGCATGCGGTTTGTTTACTGTGCCAGTTTGGCCACTACTCTCGCCATTAGCAACTTCATCGCGGCTCTGTATTAGCGTCATAGAATAACCAGAAACTGGTGCTATTATAGTTGAAAATTAGATGCAGTGTAGACAAGAATATGGTCGCAAGATAAACAGAACAAATGACACTTCCAATCCTTAAACTCGACCCAAAGGCCAAACGCCTCTAACATGTTTAATATTTTGTGGCCTGATGATGTGATTGTGGGTTTGTCTGCTGACACATTTTGCGCATTTTGTGACAAGTGTGTTTTTAACAAGAATAATGTTGGGGACATGAAGTCCTTTTGGCTTACAAAGATGGTCACCACAAAAAGAAGTAAAAAAAGAAAAAAAAAAGTTCATGGTTACATGCTACCTTGAGGAGACAAGGTTATCATGCTTCTTCATGTCCTTAATTATTTCTATTTAATTTTTTTTGCAACTATATAGCAATTTTTCACTTGTACTGTTGTTTAGGCGTTAAAGCCGCTTTCAAAGGCACTTTTATTAGTTTATTCGTGATTTTTTTGTTTTAAAAAATGCTTTTATCATCGTATACACTTCCTCAGTGCTACAAAAAACAAGGTATGGCACTGAACTATGAAGATATAATTAAAAAATGTTTGCCGTGGTTTAATATATATAATCAAAAATATGTCAACGTGAATATCAAGTTCATGGGTAAAACCATGTACAAGGACAAGACACGAGATGTCTACCAATGTGGTGTATACACAATATATGTAAAACCCGATAAACTTCACATATTCAAAGCTGTTTATTCTCCAAAAACTCAAACTTATGAATATGACCCGCCAATTGTAGTCCGTATTCACACTAGTAACGACGGATATAGTTTAAAGATATTTCACAAGGACCAGTAGCAACTGTAATTCCTCAACCAAAAAAAAAAAAAAAAAAAACTGTTATCAGATTTATCTTCCATGTGGATTGCTTAAAATGACCCGATTGCTCCAAGTTTCATGCTTGTAATTTTTACTTTTCTTTTAAAATTTGAATAAAACTCTAATTTCATCGCTAGTTCTAAGTTTTCAACCCCCCCCCCCCAATCACTATATTTATGACCTCAACTGCCATGGGTCATAGATTGGTAGCACCAGAGTTATTACGCCTAGCTGCCTTGAAAATATAATGTATGATAATTTTGTCTGTCATATACAAAACTCCAACCTTGACACTTTCAAGCATGCTAATTAGTGAAACGGGGCTATCAGGGGGTTCTTTGAGCTCAGGAAATACATTTTTTTTTCTAAACTTAGGGTGATTAAATATACTTTTTATCCGCTTAAATTCATGGTTAAAACCCCTTCCCCTTAAATGGTTTTAGTGAATAGCCATAGTAGAAATATCCATATGCAAGTAACATGCAAAAAAAGACTAATCAGGGTTAGCTGCTGCTTGAACTGGAACTCTCCACCTTTTCATCCTCTTCATTAGACGAATCGTTTGTATCTGAAGTGGCGGCAGATTCAGTGGCAGATGAACTGCACATTTCATCATCTTCGTCAACCAGCAATCCACTAGGGTCCATACGCATTCTAGGGTTAATGCGTCGCTCTGCAATAACTTGACGAACTGTTTCGTCAGCAATGCAAACAACGTGTCTGCCAAGCCAAGAATCAAGAAATCCCAGGTCATTCAGTGTGAAAAGCACGTCCTCAATGCGAATCCCTGTCAACTGCGCTAGCCGCGAAAGTGAGAATATACGTTGTGTACATTCAATCTTGTGTTTCGAATCCCTGTGCAGGTTGCGTCCACATGTGCGCAATAAATATCTTTCCATCGATGGTAACTCGCCTAACAATGCCTGTACAATGGCTCTTCTCCAATACGATCGATAGCTGTGAAACCCCTGTGAGGAAAGGGGCTGCTCAGGACCACCAGTTGTACCTTCCAGTTTAGTCAGCTCATAGCTCAACTCAATAAGAAGTTGGCCGTAGCTTTGTCCACGAAACGGCGGAAGTACCAGGATACATGCCAGATTATTGTGCTCAATTGATGACTTTTCCTTTGAGAAGTATCCAACAAATGTGTACTCGGGCGATTCTGGGCCTGTGTTTTTGTAAAATGTCGGAGTCTGTGGATGTGGATTTCGCCGCTTTGCCACAAGTATGTAAAATAGAAAGCATCCAATATCATAGTAAACTGTCTTTTGATCCAGAAACAGCTTCGAAAGCAGACAGAGGTTTTGACAGAAAAGCGTATGCACCTTTCCATCAACTTCGTGTAGACTTGATGTTGCGTCTTCGTAAACTAGTCGGCCACGGGGAAATGGCTCTTGGCAGCAGTGCGTCTCTAGCGTCTGTCGAAACCGCATATATTTTAGACACCGCTCGCAGATATATAGCTCGTTTCCCTGCTTGTACTCGTCGGGATATGGCGAAGAATACCATGCCGCAATGCTAAAGTTGCCTATAATTATTCGCCGGATCTCACTGTTTGACTCTGGATCTTCGTGTGTCTTCTGCAGCTTTGCCTTTACAGAGACTTCTTCCGCCTTTGAGTTGCATGCATCTGACTCTAGCGGCCGTTTATCATGTGTTTGTTCTGTAAGCGTGGTCCCGCTCTCCGCACGCACTGTTTTTCTGGATCTACTGATGGTAATCCAAAAATAAAACAATGCCAAATATAGACAAGTATAGGTTAGCAAATAAGTCCAAGCCACGCTTCTGTACGTTCTCCATAGCAGCCTATGCAAACATGTATTTCTGGGTGTTGCTCCCTCACCTCTTGGCTGGCTGTCTGCGCATTTCAAGTATACTGTGAAATCGGTAAAGGAATCTTTTGTGTTGCGTTAAATGGAAGTGGTAGTCTATTTTCGCGGGTCCCAATAGAATATTTTTATTGTAGAGAATGTACAAAAATACGCGAAATCAAGCAGGAAAAATATTTACAAAAAAAACAACGCGACACCAACACAAGAGGAAAACAGTTGCGCGCAAACAGAAAAGCTTGGATTTACAAAAACACGTGTACACCCATATCAATTGATCATCTATTAATATTTACAAAAATGCGACAAATACTTTGACAATGGTAACAATTCAGTTTGTGCACTTAAACTCCTCCTTTAGGCTCTTTTTTTTTTACGCTTTTTCTACTAGTAAAAAGAATGTATAACGGAATCGGGTTAACGACTCCTCGTGGAAGTGGAACTAGTGGACATGTTGTGAAAAATGCATCAGCGCTGCGTCCTAGTCAAAAAGACAGTGGCGCACGGCGGCAGCACTATTATGACCGCGATCGAACATCTAAGGCTAAGCCCTTAGATCAGGGAATCCTTGAACATGAGCGCAAGCGACAGGTTGAAGTCAAATGCTTAGAGCTTCAGGACGAACTTGAGGCGCAGGGACTTGATGACGATGCAGTTGAGGCTCGCGTGGATAGATTCAGAAGCCAGCTTCACCAAAACCTCGACCAGCTTGATCTATCAGACAACAAACAGATTAAACAGTTTGAGACACAGCGAATTACAGAGGCCAAGGCCAAGGAAAATCATATGCTAGCAAGTGCTTTACGTGTTGAAGAAGGTTATGTAGAAGGCGCAGCGTTCGACCGTGAACTACAGGAACTTCGACGCGAGCGACGGCTTTTGGAGAAGGAGCGCGATAAAATGCGTGAGGAGGCGAAGCGTAAAGAACGGGAGCAAGAACGGGAGCATAGCTACCGTCATGACTATCACAGCGATCGTCGAAGTCGCCGTATTCGGCACAGCGTGAGCCGGAGTCGGAGCCGAAGCCATTCTCCAGAAAGTCATAGATCAAGATATGGAAGCAGTAGAGATATCCGGTCCTCCCGATATAGCCGGCATCGTCATCGCAGCCGCGACAGCGAGGATAATGAAAATAATAGAGAGTTTAGTCGCCGCTCGTTACAGCACCAAAGCAGCAGCTCTAAACTAGAGCGCGACACCAGTAGAGCTGCTAGCCCCGATTTGAAAGGGAGTGTGCGACAGGTTGAGGATGGCGAACTAGGTGAGATCGAGGATATTGAACCCAAATCTACAGACGCAGTTGATCTGCCTGCAAAAGTTGAGGACCCTCCAGCAAGTGCAGTTACTGTTGCTGTTGACGAGAATAGAGATTCTTGATCAGACTAACGATTGTTTTTTGCAAAGGTATTAGCGTTTAGAAGAAAAAAACATTTTAGCAGGAGTTGGTATAGCAGGTTTGCGCCAAATATGTAACACGTTTGTGTTGCAGGTGTTGTTTGCGCATGATTGTAGCGGTCGTTGGCAGCGTGGTTGGCATTGGTGTTTGCAGTGCAAACTGATAAACAGAGAGCAGCCAACACCCTCTTTACAAGAAACATTAAGGTAAGTTGTACGTGTTATGTATTATTGGTATGACATTGCTATAAATGTCTATATGTCCATTTAAAAATGCTACTAATGTGTTGCTGTTCTGTTTCTTGGGGTTTCTTGCCTGCCAACGCCAACGACGCAAAACACAAGACTACTCGCTGCCAAAAAATCACCTTGACTGACACAAATATATATTTTTTTCATGCGCCAATAGCTTTCTTAAAAACAGTAGTTGCAAGCAGCATGTTCTGTTTCTGCTTTAGTGATGGGAAATGTATCAATCAAGCACATGTGTAAACTAAAGCATAAGCAAAGACAGCTGTATTTTCTATTTATTGTCGCTCTCGTCAGTGCTATATTCACCATCAGAGTCGATGACAAGCGGAAAGTTTAGAATGGCAGCAACGCCAGTTAGTTGACTAAGCCGTTCGCCCGAGACATGAAGACTAGAGAAAATCAACACCTCCGCGTTTGTAGCCTTTGAGTCCTCGATCAACTTGATGTACTTCTTCCTTGTAGGAATATCGGCTGAGCGGAAGAGCTCGTCAGTGATCATCAACGTTCCAATTGCGCCGTGCTCGGCTGCCTTTTGCACATCGTCGTAGCCGTAGAAAGCCCGGTCGGGGTCGTTGTTGAGCATTTGGTAAAAGTTATCAATTGCCTTGGCTTCTTGCGCTGACTTTGTATCCGCTAATCGTACCTTAATCTGCGGATCGCGCATTACCTCTTCTAGTGCACCCTTGTGTCCTGACGATGTGTGCACAAGCAAAAACTTGCTCTTATTTTCGATAATTTGACGGTCGTTCACTCTGACAGCCTCCGCCATCATATAATCAAAGAATTGGTCGCGCACAAACCCGGGACTTCCTAGAATAACCACCTTGACAACGCTAAAATCGACGTGCTGCTTGATGGCCCGGTAGATGTGCCCATAAAACCGCTGCACGCCCTTTTCATAGTTTGTTGTTGAGCCTCGGCGCTTCCGTGGAACCGGCACCTCTATACGCTGCCGAACCACGGTCATATACTGTGTCATCAGACATACAACTGCTAACCCTTCCTGCATAGTCACAGCTGCAACATCCGCCTGACGAGTAATATCGCATGCGTCTTTGACCCGTTGCAGCGATATTGGATCCCATTCTGGTTTCTTTAATGTAAATGCGTTGTTCATCTCAAGATCCAGCGTGTGATACTGCCCAATTCCTACATGCTTTGACTCGACTATGTTTTTTCCATTGATACGCAGTGCACAGGCCTGTATGTCGAAAAATACATCCTCAATTGATATAGTAAGTGTAATCCATACCCGGTTGCTTATTACCGAACCCGTTGAGGATTCCTTCTTTACCCCGCGCATTGTCGATGCTGTTAGCTGGTCGCCTTTTAAAATAAGATTATACAAGTGCCACATATCCTCAGGCTGCTCTGGAATCATACGCACATACCCCGAGCGGTCATTCTCAATGTGTTGGCTGAGAAGCTTCATTTTCGTACTGACAGGTAATGCATTAATAAGTATTCGTCTAAATGAAAGACAAAAAAAGTAAAGCTAAAAAAATATTCAACAAACAAATCTATTATGCTACTAAAGAAATAGAAAAAAGTTTTGTGACTGCGCCTGCTGCTATCTTTGTGGAAGATGTACAGGCATAAAATCCCTGATCACCAGCGTAAAAGCCCTGAAATGGGATTGGACAAAATTTCCCTACAGCTTCGCAAAAAAAAAAAAATTGTGGCGTTCGGGTATGACAATATTTTTGCACCCTCTTCGGAGCGCATGGAAATAGAGTCAGGCGTGGATTGCAAGTCCGAAGAAATCCTTGGGTGGCATGAGTCTCCAGTAGATCGGTAGCCCCTGTGCCCGGGAAGCCTACCATGCGAAAGCTGTTGCGTATCCTAGATTTTCACTCGGTTCTCACTAAAAGCAATGCCATTTTTCTCTTTTCTTGCGGAGATGTTAGTGCTTGAAAATAGACTATTTTAACGGAAACAGGCATGGAGGGTTTTCATTAAGAAAACATATTGTTTGTGCATGGGTAGAGGGATGATTGGCACTTTAGTTGGCATCAGCTTTGCACTGAAAACAGTGGAATAGGAAAACAACCGATGGGGATTACCCATCTCACAGAACATGGTTAGCTGCGTCTGTGGAAGCCAGAGAGCTGTTAGCAACTGCAACAACCCACGCAAAGTACCAACACCAGTGGAGTTGCTCTGTATTTGTTATTTCCAGACACAACCAGTAAATGACAACCACATTCATAGAATGACAGTTTGTTTATCCACAGAACAACACATCTGACAAACAAAAACAGAATAACATGTAATGTGTTTGAATAATTTTTTTTTTTTGTTCTAGAGTCTGGTTCTTGGCTTTTCAACAAGCGAGGAATGCCAAAAGGCCAAAATACTTTAAAAAAAACAGTTATCTAGCAACCTGAGTATTTTGCTGCTGCAATTGTTCTGGCTGCTGCTGCCCTGTCGCATCTGCAGGTGGTTGAGGGCCGTTTAGCATCTGAGACATCATTTTCCACATCGTCATATCCTTCATCTGGCGCTTCATCTCCTCTTCATACTTGGCACGGTCCTTCTCCAGCTCGGCCATCACCATCTTATGATGCTCCTCAAAGTTCGCGCGCATCTGCTTTCTTGCCTCATCGAAAAGTGGAACTGGCGGATTTTCCATGTCGGCTGGAGCACCGCCAAATATCCATGATTTCCAGCTACCGGCCTTGGTACGCTGCTCCTCCCACTCTTCTATCACCTTTCTACGTTTAGCATCCTCCCATTTGTTAAACTCTAGCGCTGCATCCTTGCCCTTATATGTGTTGATCCACGGACGCACATCTTTAGGAGCCATCATGTTCACATACTCGAGGAACTCGGTTATCTGTTCAATCCAGTTGTCGCCTGGGTCACCATAGAACGGCCGCCCCAGTACACCATTGTTGGGCTGCATTTTGAATGCCTCGGGGTCTGTATCAATCATAATAACCTTGGACATGTCACGGTTGATTGTTGTCAGGTCCTTGTAATTCTTTCCATCAATGTTGCGCATGTGGTCCTTGTAAAGGCGATGTGGAGCAAACTCTAATGGGTCAAGGCGGTCCAAGACAAGCATGGCGCTATGACTTGGCTGCGAAGAGAAAATAACCACCTCATACATGCTCGCCATATACGCTAAAAAATGATCCAGACCTGGACGCTTGGCTATACGCCACCCATGCTCCTTGGTCCAGTCCATATGAATCAGCATATCGTCCAGATTAAGCACCAACGTATAGGGCGGTGTGTACTCATCAGGGTCTGGTAGCAGCTTCTCAGTGGCGGGTGCTGAAAAGAATGTAAACGTATTCGCAGCACGCTTCACAATGCGACTCCAAAACTGCTGAAGCGCACCTTGTTCTGGGTCATCCTTGAACCCCTTCTCAAGCTCCTTATTGTTATAAGGAGCCCCCTGCGTGACAGCTCCTGCGATTAGCAGGCCAAATAAAAGGCCTGTAGTAATATATTTAGCCGCCTTTACTCGAGGTTCATCCTCGAGAGGCGGAAGGTCAGCCCTCTGGCGACGCGCGCGCCTTGCCTCCGCTGCGCTCTCGCTATCGCGCTGAGAAGATCCGCTATCTTCATTGGCATCTTGACCTGGCTGATTACCAAGTATTCCACTGGCCATACCAGTACCAGTTGATGAGAACCCGAATGGCGATGCATTCGAGGCGCCACTACTGGTAGCATGTTGTTCCTTGGTCTCTCCATCGGAGACTGTGGGCTCAGATTCAGTATCTTGACCCTTAGTACCAGCAGCCGTCTTTGTGTCAGTTTCCTCGTATGGCTTATCGTCTTCGGGTTTTGGCGTAGCCTTGGGAGACTCTTCCGAAGACTTTTTAATGCGGATCATTGCTGGACAAGTTGTGCTGATGCCCCGAAATCGTATAAAACCATTATTAGCCATAAGTGGCCTGGCCTGCTGAGGCGACCGAAGCCTGCAAGCCAAAGGCAACGCGATACGGCTGAGCATCGTTTGTTGCTATCTGAAGGGAATCTAAGGCAAGCTCAGCACACCCAAGCGTAACTGATTCAAAAATAATTCCGCAGGATATATAGTAAAACGCAATCAGAAGCCGACAAAGCAGGCGAATGTTTGAAAGACAAAGAGAATATTTGAGGAAGCCCGAATTTCGAACACTAAAAAAATCCAGGTTGAGCAAACCCCTGTCCGATAACTCAATTTTAACCACTGATCAGTTCAGATCGCACGCTTCCCACTCTGCAATCAAATCTAACGCGACATGACAGCGCGTTTCATTTTTTGCCAGAAACAACAATGCTTTCTATCGCGTGCATTTCACTTCCAGAATAGCTACTATTATAAACATAAGTTACTATTGAGACTGGTACATACTGTTGATGGATACATATCAGACAATCGACGACCCTAGCGACTGGCCAGCAGAACATGCACATCTGAGTGAGCTGGACCAGCAGCTGCGCTGTCCAATATGTAAAGAGTATCTTGTGACTGCCATGGTAACAACAAGCTGCGGACATACGTTTTGCTCACTATGTGTCCGTCGCTGTCTGACTCTGGAAACCATATGTCCATCGTGTCGATCACCACTAACAGAAAGCGAGCTTCATCCAAACCGCCTTATTGACAGCATCCTACGTTCATTTAAGCGTGGGCGACAACAGCTTTTGGATGCTTTGACACAGCCATTGTTCAACAGAAACAACAGCCTTGATGAGAGTACACATTGTATGACATGTAGCAAAAGAGGACTTGGAGAAGACCGTCGCTCAGGTTCGTTGAATGGTGCTGAAAGGCAGAGAAAGAGGCTGCGGATGACCACTCGAAGTACAAACAATGCTACGGAATGTCCGTCAAGCGGTAGCGACGCAATTATCCCAAGTGGTGTTGATCTGACTGCCTCTGAAATAGACGAAATTGGTAGTAGTGACCTGGATATATCCCAGGCAATGATCCAAGACGACAGCGACTTTATGCCTGAGCGCAAAGACAGTGGAATTGATAGTGAACAAAACAATAGACGGACATCGAGAAAGGCGTTATTGAAAGGGGACTCTGCTGTTAGTAGTGATAGTGTAGCATGTCCTAACTGCCATCAGGAGGTACGCCAGTCTCGAATCAACTGGCATCTAGATAAGTGCTTGGCTGGCAAGCTATTAAAAGAACCGCAGACAGAAACAGGTCTTTTGCAAGGCGAAAATGTCGGTGCATCAGGGAACAAGCCAAGTTCTCGTAATATATCACTAAGACTTCAGTCACAGCCGTCAAAACTCACGCTTCCGCGTCCTACTAAGCTTGTATACAGTCTTCTCAGTGAGTCAAAACTGCGACGTATACTAAAAGAATTGGGTTTACCGACTAAAGGAGACAAGCACCAGATGAAGGCTCGCCATGTCGAGTGGGTGAACATGTACATGGCCAATTCCGATGCCGAGAATCCGGTCTCACATAAGCTATTACTCAAGCGACTAGCCGATTGGGAGGAGTTCCTCGCAAAACCAACTGACATTAGCGCAAAGACACAGCCAGCAACCACTCCTGATAGCTGGGCCGAATACGAAGCAAAACATGCTGATGATTTTGCAGCCTTGATTGTTCAAGCCAGGGCAACCCAGAAGCGTGCTTCGTCACTCACAGATATAACTGTTGGCGGTCCACCAAACCAAGGCGAGCACCAGTCTGGCTAACATTGTCATTGCTGGCTGCGTTTAGCTTCTGTTATTTTTCAATAGAACAGCCATAAATAACACTAATGGCTCGATGTATTCTACAAATCAACTGAATAGAGGCTATTTTCAATGTGAGCGACTACAGGAGAACCTCTAAATACACAAACAACGTGTCCGGCATTACACAAACTAGTCGTATACGTAAACCAGGGCGTACATTAGCGTCCACACTAGCACGTACGACAGGAGTGTGTTAAGCAATGGCGATACCGCCACATCCATAAAGCTCGACTTGAAGTGTACTGAGGGATTTCCCCCACATTTAACAAACAAAATAAGCGCAGAAATCACCACCCAATTCGCTAGGAAGAATATAAACCCATTCCAACCAGTCAGTCCAAGAATCCCTGCTGCTGTACCAACACCCCACGAAGTCAATGTGTGTATGTTTGACAGTGCTAACGTGTTTTGTTGCACTGTAGGCTC
>JANBTM010000132.1:12849-31484 GCA_027578695.1 Coemansia sp. RSA 1365 | reverse complement strand
AAAAGGACCAACATCGAATCATGCTCAATCCCCTCCCTCTTCTTTCAATTTTTTTTCTCCCAAGCATATCAAACTTTAACGCGTAGTGTTTTTCTCAATTAATCAACTTTTTTTTCTACAGATCCGATTGTATCCAAAAAGCTGAAACCACATGGAAACCACTCCAAATCCACCCAAGAACCCATCTGCCAGCAACACCCATGCTGTTGAAAACGACGAGGATGAGTGGGACAAGCGCATTCGTCGCACTGGTTGTTTTGAAGAAAATGAACGCGTGCTCATCTGTCATGCTGATACTGGCGACTGGCGCAAGTGTCTGCGTGAAATGACTGCATTCAAGCAGTGTATGCAACAACATGGTCAGCTCTAAAATGCTTTCCGTAATCCTGACTGTCAGATTACGCTGAAAAAATTTTCATTGCCCTCCGAGCTGGGTATAAAATAATGCGAGCTGCCTTGCTAACTATTATACGCTTTTTGTTTCTTTAGGAATACCTTTCTGGAAGAACCGCTTTTTGTATTATATAAACTAATTATCGAAGCCTTACATACAGAGTAGTTTGTCTTTTTAAAGCATGTCTATCTCAATCTTGGGCTTTGGGGAAAGTCCCCGGACGCAGGGCAGAAAGTGCCACCTGTAATTAGGTATTGTCACCCACTTATAATCTACTACAACTAAGAAACAAGATCTGGATATTAATGAGAATCGTACATAACTGTTAGTTACTCTTTCGTCGCATTTTGCGGGAATTTTGCCAAGATGCTGAAGATTTGTCTGTGTACTAGGTAACAGTTCACTTTTTTATCTTCAGAAGAGCTTCTGTGATGAGTATCTGACAGGTTCGTTTTCTCTATCTTGCTTTTTTTTTTCTTATTTGTTGTTGATTTAAGGGTGCCTGTTCGTCATAGCACAGTTATGCGGTTGGTCGTCCTTGTTACTTTGTAAGTTACTTGGTCGGTTACCTCAACGGGGCTCACTTCTCCAGGTATTCCTCCCACTTTTATTTTAATCCATTTACCTTGTCTTTTTTTAGTACAACTCTGACTTTGAGTGAAAAGAGTAAAGGGTTCTTGTCTGCAAATGATGTTTTTTGTTGAATTTCTTCACCGGATTTAAAGCATGACCGACAACTTCTTTACGGTATTTTTTAACTGATGCTTTCAAACCCCTTTTCTCCCATCTCGCATTGTCATTCTTGCTACTTTAAATGCCTACCTATCTCTACTTACAGAGAACCATGTTAATGTGTAACATTTTTTAAATCTGAAAGAAAATGGGAAATAATGTCTGAAGAAAGAAAAAAAGAACTAGTGCATTAAGCCAGAGCCAACAATAGGCTCTTGGTATGCAGTTTCTAGTACTACCAAGTATGTTCATCGATACAATTTGCTTAATTTGCGCTTGGACTCTTCTGTGTTGGTTGGTACGGTGGTGGCGGTTGCTGTTGTTGATAAGAGCTCTCTGCCTGCTGTGCTGCAGGCGTTGAAGGCGACCCATATCCCTGACTAATAATTACAACATGGTGCTGGTTGCTGCGTCTGGGTTCATCATCGTCAATAAGCATCTCGTACTCCTCCACTGGATACTTGCAAATAAGATACCATGCATGAATAAGTCCTGGTAAATACCCAAGTGCTGTCAGTCCGCAGTTAATGAGAAAGTCTGCTCCACATCCACGTCGCAAAAATGCACCAAACGGTGGGAATATAATACTGAGTATTACTAACAGCAAGTCCGGACACGCGCACATTTGTATAAAGTTCAGAAAAGTAACAGTGAACCTGTTAGGGAAAAAAATGTAAAAATAAAGTACTAAATTTAAGCTGGCTTTACTGAAAAGAAGAGAAACGAGGAGTTGGTGCCAAGAAAGACACGACTTGAGCTCCTTCCCCCCTTGCCCACCTTTCATGCATCCACGTGTTCTGCCTGATTTTTTGGTCCATGCAATAGCTGATTGCCTTTGATCGGAATTGCTCAGAAAATATTGCCATCCCCTACTTTTTGAATTATTGGCAAATTTGCGCTTCAACTTTCTAGATTTCTCTTAAAAAATAAATGGAAAAGCGGTTTCTCATCTAACAAAATACACAAATATTCGTTTTCCTCCGCTTGTATATTTATTTCTGAATGTAAAGTTGGGTACTTGGAACTTCCCGTAGCAGTACTGGAACCATGAGCAGTAGTCGTGGTAATTCGCACCACCCGTCAGAGCGGCGGCGAGCAGGATACCTCGGCTCAACAATGGACTCACAATTATCAACGATGCTTCCGCCTGACCAAGGCGGAATAACTGGTTTTAATGGTTTGGTTTTTGGTTCTGGTGGCACGGATCTCGGTGGCACTAACACAGGCACTCCAACTACTGGCATCCACGAATCTCCCTATGTCCACACACATCCATCTCTGCATCAACGTCCTATGGGGTACACCACCCAAATCTCCGAGCATATCAACACCTTACAACGAGAAAACCTGCAGCTTAGGCGCTCAAACCAGGCGTTTGTAGCCGCCAACGATGCACGGCGTCATGCGGCAATTAAATTGCTTGGTGAGGTTGCTGTTTCGGACAATGATCAAGAGACTGATGCCCATCATCCGGATGTTCGACGCAAGCAGCTTACTCGGCTTCTGTTAGCTCTGCTGGATCCAGATGCCTCTTCAAACCCTGAGCCTGAGCAACAGCTTGCAGAAACAAAGGATAACGATGATGTGCCACCTCAGCAGCAGCAGCCTATAGCTTCTCCTTCACCACCCACTCTGGCATCTACTGCACGTGGAGTCAAATCAAGGACGCCAGCAATATCAGATAGCTTGACACGTCCATCGCGGCCGCTGTCTCGAACCGCCGGCAGCGCCCGGCCTGAGAATAGCGATTGGGATTCCGAAGCACTTCGAGAAGTCTCAAAAAGTGGTCGAATTGCTCAGAACAAATCCAGTGGGGACAGATACGCCGCTGAATCACGCAAAGCAATTGGCTCGCACAGCTCATATAGCTATTCCCGCCGCTGGACTTCCACAAACCAGCTTGAGCACCAACTACACCAACGGCAGAATTCACTGGTGTCTGAAGTTTCCGCACGCTCAAACTACAGCCTGAAGGATGATACCCTTAACAATCAGCAGCCTTCTGAGGGATTGGAAGCGAAGCCTGACTATAGCGAGGGTATAGAAAAACACAGCTATGATGTCCCTGGCTATAATCGTTCGCCACACAACGATAAGGTTGGTATGCTTGCGACATCCCTGTTAGACTCCAATAAGACTCGATTTACACAGTGTCCAGATACGCGTTTTGTTCTATACTCTCCATCGACTGGAATCTTTCAGGCGCCGACTCTTGACACACTGCGCAGGGGTAAAATGACTCTCGCTGATATAATTGAAGCCTCTATTCGGTCCATCACGCTTGAGCAGCTGCAGAAAGATCGCATCGCTGAGAATGAGACACCAGCTCTCAGTCAGAGCATGGATCGACTCGCAGATACACGTTCGGAGTACAGTGGGAGTGATGGCGATGACGGGCTGCTGATGATGCCGCACGAATCAAAACGCGAGTCACAAAAGCGTTCGTCCTATCCAACGCCAATGTCTTACAGTGGCAGCGGATGCTTCTGGCTCGATATAACTGATCCGACTCCCGAGGAGATGGCGTCGTTGGCACGCGTATTTGGTATCCATCCGCTGACTGTTGAGGATATAATGTCCGAAGATGAGGGCCGTGACAAGTTTGAGACCTTTGCGGGCTACAACTTTCTGGTGTATCGTACGATTGACTATGGCGAGGACGCGCAGTCCAACTACGAGTTTAATCGCGGTACAGAGGGAATCGCAACCGCGGGCTTTTCGGTTGTCTTGAAACAGACATGTGTGCTTACCTTCCACCGCGCACGCGAGCTTAGCCATTTGGCGAACGTTATCTCCAGGCTTTGCGATCTGATGCCGCCAGAAGATGCTGCCCAAAGTATTGTACAGCCTGTGGTCACTCCTGCATACATAGCCTATACTCTGGTCGATGATATCACCGACACACTTGCTCCTGAGATGCGCAGCATTGAGCTTGAGGTTGACGCTGCTGATGAGCTAGTGCTTATTCTGTCAACCAACGAGCAAGCCGACATGTTGCGGCGCATCGGGTCGACGCGTCGTAAGATTTTGACGCTGTGGCGGCTTCTGCAAGGCAAGCCGGATGTTATTCGCGCATTTTCAAAGCTGATGGAGCGCCAGGCATTGGTTGACGAGCTGGTTCGCAGCGAGCTTGAGGATCCTGAACCTGTGCGCCGTGCTCCCGACTATCAGCTTTGTGATAGCCACAACTTATACCAGCCTGTAGGTGCTCCGCTACGTCCTTCGCCTTCGTCATCCATGGTCGGTGGGCTATCGGGTGCAATCCGACGCAATACAAACTCGTCAGCAGCGATTACACAGCTGGCAGCGGTGGGTGCCAGGCGCAAGGGAACGCCGCTATGGCCAGCATACATCACAGCCAGCCATATGAAGGATAAGCAGCCACCGTCGACGCGTCCAAGTACGGTGGATTTGGCTGCTCCTGTGCGTGGGGATTTAGATGGACTGGTGACTACTGATGAGGTTGCTCACTATCTGTCTGATGTGTACGATCATCTGGTATCATTGGTCGGCTCTTCGTCGCACTGCGACATGGTGTTGTCGCGGGCTCATTCGAACTACCTGGCTAGGCTGTCATTGGGGCTTGGCGAGTCCACAGTAGAGACGAACCTGTTTGCTAGCCGCTGGACTGTTATTGGATCAATTTTGATTCCATTGAATATTGTCACTGGACTTTGGGGTATGAATGTCAAAGTACCTGGCCAGGATCGCGATGACCTGCTCAACTTTTTTCTTATTCTTGCAGGATGTCTGGTATTTGTGCTTATCGTCGTGAGTTGGGCGCGATACAAAAAGGTATTCTAATACCTTTATCACATAGGTTGCGTGCTTTTCTCTTAGCGCTCGACACAAGCTTTGTAATTTAGATTGTTAGTGTTAGTACAAGTTCTCAACATAATAAAATTCATCTTAAAACCTGTAACTTGTTTCTATTTCAAAGTACTAGTAATCACTCGGAGTTTTGTTTTGTTTTGTGAAGGTTTTACCTTAAACTGGCTGCTGCTTTTCGTATGATGTCTGAAGGATTGATATGGTGGATCAGTATGAGACAGCATTGCTAAGCTGAAAACTCTCCAGATTCTTTTTTCTTATGCAAGTTGAAACAAGTGTGCTAAAGGACTAAAACTGTTCTTACATTGCTAAGGACAGTATTGTCATAAGCAAAGTCAATGACTAGTGAAGGTTCGGGTATCCATTCGAGCAGTGGAAGAGCAATCTCTAGGTTCAAGGCGTCAATATCAATGTTGTTTACAAAGCCAGACCTCTCAAGATACACAGCTTAACGTATATGCTAGATAACCCCTAAAAAATTATAGAATTTCTAGAGTGGTAACGCCATGCTGCTGTTGTTAAATATTGAAACCTGTTATTTAAGGAAATGCTATTATAATTTAACCAGTATTTTATATCTAATGTCATATAACTATTAAAACATTTTTACATAATGCGATGGCTGCTACCCTAGCAACACTGCGGTAGAATAATACACAAAGTTAAAGTGTTTTATTAACAACCGGTATTAGTTAAAGCATTTTAAGACAGAGAAAAAACAATAAATTTAATATTCTAAAGTTAAGCTATATGCTAGATGATGATCCTTGGACAATTCTACTTTTCATACAAGCTAATATAATGTCTGCTATGTAGCTAAAATCTGCCAGGCGCTGCGCATTTACACATTTTATTTAGCGTTGACCATGTCCGGTAAATTAAAAGCTAAGAAAATATGTATAAAGGATTATATATTTGCAGGTAAGAATCCTCTGGCTTGCCCCAAAGCCTGCTTGTGGTGGAGTTTGTAACCAGGAGTGCAATTACCTTAAAAAGGGGGAGTGCAATCTTGTCCAGCTTTGCTTTAAAATTTTGACTTGAAAGGTGGCATAAAAAGGTATCGATGAATATGTATTAGAATATAAGGTGCTAAGAATGCTAAAGGTAAACATGATATGAGCGTGTAAATGGACAAGGTAAGAAAAGAACAGCCATAGAGTGTAAAGATATAAGCAGGAGAATTGTAACAGAGCATTTTTGGACGAGTGACTTACTTGTCATCTGGCATGTTCACCCAAGGTGATACAAAAGAAAATCCTTGGAAGGAATCTCCATTTTGCTCTGCTGACGCATGAGTGTTGCGAATTGCAGCATTCAAGGACTGTGGAGAAGTAACACCCATCCGTGGTTGCTGCTGCTGCTGCTGCTGCTTTTGGTGCTGAAAGTAAGGGCTTGAAAGACCCGACTGCGTAGATGGTGTGCTCAGCGGCGAGGGGAATGCCATGAGTTGGGACTGCATCACCAGATCCGCCTGTCGCTCGGCCTCTGCAGCCTCTGCAATAATATCGACCTGACCCTCGGACAATATAGATTCCGGAATGGGCTCGTTGCGGAACTCTGGATCAATGTTGCTCAAGTCAAAGATCGAGCTGACTTTAGGCACATACGGTGGCGCATACTCCTGACGATAAATCTTTTTCCAGTCAATGCCGTGGAAGAACACATGTCGCTTAATATTCTCGGTGCCAAATACACCATGTCCAAGTCGCTTTTCCGGATCACGCTCAAGGATTCGCGTAATAAAGTCCTGTGCCAACCTGCCAATAGAGTTGGCACCAGCAGTACCACTGCTGCAACTGTCGTTGTAGGTCCCGCTAGCGCGAAGAGGCGGAGGAAGTGACGCTGGAAAATGGAGCGGCTCATGCAGGATCCGTCTGTACATTGTGTTGTTGTCCTGGTCGTAGAACGGCGGTAGTCCAGTCAGCATCTCATAAAGCACTGCGCCTAGACAATACCAGTCAACTTCCTTGCCATAGCGCTGGCGCAATAGCACCTCTGGTGCCAAATACTCAGGCGTGCCACAGAAAGTACCTGTCTTGCCGCCCTCCTCGACCGAGTACAGTGCCGAGCCCTCTGTGCGCCAGACAACTGGACCAACCTCCTTTGCCAGACCAAAGTCAACAATCTTTACGTGACCATCTGCATCAAGCAAACAATTCTCCGGCTTCAGATCGCGGTATACAACTCCCATGCCGTGCAGATACTCCAGCGCACAGGTGATCTCAGCCGCATAGAAGCGCGCCCGGTTTTCCGAAAAACGACGCTCGCGCTGCAGATGGAAGAATAACTCGCCACCATTGACATAGTCGAGACAGAAAAATAGCTTTTCCTTTGTCTGGAACGCACACTGCAGACCAACCAAGAACGGGTGCTCGACAGTGCGCTCCAGTACTTTCCGCTCTGACATGACACGGCGGATCTCGTTAGGCCGTCCACGAAGCTTAGACTTTGAAATAACCTTAATGGCCATAACCTTTCCAGTGTCCTTGTACCGCGCAAGCATTACCTTACCATAGCTACCCTTGCCAATAATACTTAACAGTTGGAAATCATCCAAAGATACGCGACGTTGCTCAGCTGTTGCAAGTTCGGATGTAGTAGCAGAATCGTCAACAACCTGTATAGTCGGCGGTAACCCACTGCGCTGCGGATCGGTCGCGAGAGCGCTCATAAGCGTGTTGACAGTCCCCTTTACGTGGGCACCAGGCATTTTGCGCTGCTGGTGAAACAACTGCGCCTGCTGCACATCGCGGACCTTTGGCGAAGCAGCTGCATCGGGTTTCTGCTCTTCAGCACGCATCTCGACATCAGTGTCACCATTATTTCCGGCAGTAGAGGCGTTCCAAGACTTGGCCTTCTCAAGTGCAGGCGGAGGCGGTGGTGGTGGACGCCGTTTGGCAGCCGCAGCAACTAGTTTGTCATGGTCAGCCAGAATGCCCAGACCCATTGTAGGAGGGTGTTCATAATCAGTGTCAAGGCACTCGTCATCCTCAGAAACCATAGTGCTCTTGGGCTCGGGGCCCTGCTCAGTTGTATAAACATGAGGGTTGTTGACGTATTGGACGTTCGCGCGCAGCCCGTACTTTTTGCGCATAGTCAGCGGCTCCATGTTCGGGCGCTTCTCCGCGCTCAAATATAGCAGCGAGTCCGAAGTTTTGCGTAGAACCGGAGACGCAGCGCCCGAATTGGTACAGCCACGCTCGTTAATGCCAAGAGTGGCAGGAAAGGGTGCTTTTCCACGAACGTCGCTTCCTAAGCTTGAGTGATTGTTCGGGCGAGGTGGCACAGCTGGTAGGCCAGCCGTGGCGGCCGATTCCAAAGATGAATGCTTGGCCTCGCGCGCAGACACAGACACCGCCTGAACATCAGCAATCGGAGGCAGTCTGGGACCGGAGGTTGGCGGCGTGGCCATCTGCGCAGCATAGGCAGACTCCTTTAGTGCAGGCATTGAAACTCGGCCCATTGGATCGCGCGGCGTCATGGTCGAGGCGACAGTGTGTATCGGTGGCCATTCACCAGTCAACGGCATGCGAGAGGCTGCGGTCGGAATATCTAAATCAGGCGCGGGTGAGAGGATACCTGGCGGCGGCGCGTTTTCACGCAAAAAGCGCTGGATCTCGTCGCAGGGGCACACGTCGGTGTCTGCGGTGACTGCGCGCAGAAAGGCGTTGAGGCGGTCGGTCCACTGCGCAGCAACCTCCACGGACGGCGACTGGCCAAAGCGCTTACTGGGAAAGATATCAGCCCACTTGGGCGCGTGTAGCGGAAAGTGACGCTTCAGAATAGCACAGAGCTCGTGGAACTCGCTGTAGCGGCGGATGACCCACCACTGACCGTCGCGCCCTGAGACCAGAATACGGTAAACTACGTGTCTTTTACGAGCTGCAGTGACGACTCCAATTGCGCGCAGCCCAGTAGAGCTGGCGCTTGGACGCACAGAGTGCTCACGCAGCTCCACGCCAGTGATGACCGCAGCAAACGCTTGGCTGCCCAGCTGCATGGCGGCCAGTGTGCTGTCGATCGAGTGGCGCGCGAGCTCTGACGCAGCCGTGGTAATAGTGTTAGCTGATGAGGCCGTAGTAGCGGTACTGGCGGTAGAGTTAGCCGAGGCGCGGCTACTGCCACCTGCGCGCAGCGAGTACCGCGACAGCCACGCGCCAATGGTGCTGTTGCCCGAGCGCTGCTGCGATGTAGTGTCAAGCGACGCGCGCGTGCGCGCGATGGACGGGTCAGTGGCAACCAGCGTTTGCTGGGCGTAGTACGGGGACGACAGCGTTGCATCCCCTGGCGGACTCTGAATATTAGCCTGCATGGGCGACGTGGGCTTCGAAAGCGTGGGCACTATACCATCGATCTGCGGTGCATGCTGTTTTGAGCCCTTGCTAAGCAGATGGCGCAAAGCCGATGGAATTGCGCCCGAGCCGGTGGTTCTAGCATCCATATTCGTGGCAATATGTGCGAGTTTCGCCGCAAGTGCGGGGAGAAGAGAAGTAGGGAGAGGGGAGTATAAAGGACGGGTATAGTGTGATTATTCCCGTACTAGTCGACCGGGTGGGAGACTGTCGCACGTCTCACACTTTGTTTACGTTTTTGTGAGCCGCCAATTTGGACGCCAGTACTCGCCCCTGAAGGACCTTGTCAGCGAGAATCTCGAAACAAAAAATAAAAAAGAAAATGACCCACCAGGGATCCAGACGGCGGGGAGCCAAATGATCCCGCTCCAATCAGTCACGCGCACTGCTTGCTGTTTTTGTTGGGCCAAGAATAATGGTGTCTGGTCTGCAGGTGACCGAACAAGGTGCACGTCTCTGTTCCTGATTTTCTGCTAAAGTAAAAGGCAACCCTAAGCAGATGATCCTTTTTGTTCCTCCCACAGCAACACAAAGTGGTTTGGGGTATGTTGCAAGCGCCGATGATAGGTGGTGTTGTATGAGTGCAATCGGAGAAAGCAAAACCCAAGCTACGCGGGGCAAGAAAACCAGGTCTGTGATAAAACAAAGGAATGATCCAGCAATGTGGATGGTTTGCTATTAGAGTTAGTAAGTAGCAGCTAAAAAGAAAGCCAAAAGCGCGCACAGTAGAAACAGAGTGTGTTTGGTGAACAGTGAGGAGCGCAAGAGGGAGTGCGACACAGGGAGGCCGATCTGGAGTGAAAGGGGGTGGGGAAGAGCAATTAGACGTTTTGCTAGAGCAACGAAGATCAAGGGAGAGGGGAGGAAGTTTTCCAGGAAGATCTCTGAAAGTACAGATGAAGGAAAGAAAAGCACTACAAGGAGCGCGACAGACTGCAGGGCGCGCATAGTGGCCTTTTCCGGCTACAGAAGCAAATGCACCTGTAAACAGCAGTTCTCTGCCATGGCAAACAATTGGCTCAGGGCTTTTGGATGGGCACAGCAAACAGCTCCCCCTGACGGAGAAAGGACACCGCACTCTTCCTAAACCTATACTGGCAGAGCCGCCCAAGCCAAAAACATGGAAGGGCATTTTCCTGCGCAAGCATTGTTGGCTCGCACTATTGAGAACTACAGCGAGGGAAAAGAGCCTATTGCGTTCTTTAATGTAGTGCCGGAGCAAAACAACCACCACAAGCGTGTTCCTCAGTCAGTGCAAATCGTAGCATTCCTCTCTTACTCGCCAGCACAGGTGCGCGGGTGGCTTTTGTTGTTACGACTCACTTTAGTCAAATGCATCGCCCCTCCCCCCAGGAGTCTTTCACACCCAAAAACACTGCCAGACAAGCGGATGCCGAGAAAAAACCTGAAGTTGGGAGAATTGCATTGCAAGCGCATTGGAGGTGAAGCCGCAAGCCACAGATTGGTTTTCCGAAGGTAGCACTCCATACACATCCCACACACCACATTATTTCGCATTACATGTAACACACATGACATGTGCACTTTCAAAACTCGGAGATCTTGAGCTCCGACTTTTGGGCAGGATGGACATAGCAACGAATTGTCGGTATCACTTTCTAAACACGCGAGCCATGGTAGTACATTGCACTTACCTTTTTGCAATTCTTTATGAAATACAAGCAGATGTTCTTTAGAAGACGAAAAGAGGAGATCGAGAAAAACAGACGGAAAAATTGCCAACTTGCCACAAACGGATCCTAAAAAAAAAAACAAGGTATTTAAAGAAAGATGTAGACAGAAGAGCCACTAAATCCGCCAGAAGATACAAACAAACGCGGTAATTCTGATAAAGAACAGAGCAGTAAAAAGAGGCGAGATGATCGTCTATTTAAAAACACACAACAAAAGAGAAGTGGCAAGTTTCTAAACACAACAGATTAGGCCAAGGTTCAATGAGTAACAAAACAGCAAAATATAGTTATTTTTGCTTGCAGGTGTTTTTCCTTGCATTTGTTGTTCGACACAGTGGATGGGGATGTGGTGGAGTGCAAAAAAAGGACAGCAAGGAAGAGGGAATGGACTACAACTCGGACATTGTTCACAGATGGACGATTAGATGCAGGCAGCTGTCATCCTCATCATCGCCTCACCCCGGCCTGTAAACGTATAGTGCACAGCTAAATACAACTCAGCAATAGCAACTGGTTGACACAGCTGAAGAAATTGCATGCCAAGGAAATCTTACACCCAAAGGTTTGGTCTCACGGACTTTCTGATTAACGCCATTTGTGCAGCACGCAAAAATACGCACACGCCCCTCTCCCTTTTGCAAATCGCACGAACACCATTCTCATTATAAGCACCAGAGTCAACAGGAAAACACTACAAGATCAAAAAGGCAACCCGAGCTCACGGTTCGATATGAGAAAGCAACGTAAGACAGCTCAAAAAAAACACGGTTCGACAGATATAGCACAAGATGATGCACGGTTATTTTGAATCACTAGCAATATGTGCGCGCAGATCCTCAATGGCACCCTTTGCGCCCAGCACGCAGGCATATAATCCGACGGCAGCGATGGCAATGCATATAATCCGACAGAGCCATGAGACACGACTCCACCCACGAAGGCGCAAATAGCAGGCGACTGGCACAACACAAAGCAGTAGTGAGGTGCTGAATGCACCAACAAGTGCCATTACGTCGCCAAAATAAGGAATTCCCAGAGCCACACCAGTCATTAAGGCAAAGAACACTGTGCGCAGCAGCACGCGTAATGCCAACTCTTTCCAGCGTCCGCGCTGCTCGCGTGTAATTCCCAAAGCGGACTCGATCTCTAGCGCAAATGACGTGGCCATAATGGGTGCTGCAAAGATGACGTGTAGTGAAATCAGCACACGTGCGGCAGTTGTAGCAGCATCCTGCGGAAGATTGTCGAAGAAAGGAGCCTTAGTTTGGTCACCGAACGCCCAATATCCGATAATCCCAACAATCAAGTAGACGCTGGTTACAGTACCCATTGCAGTGCCCACTACAGCATTCCAGCGCTTCGGCCGCCGCATGCTTGCCTCTACAGCGGGCATCACTACCACAGCGCAAAATGAGAAGCTGATTGTCGCCAGCGCAATTGCGACACCACTGCCGTTAGCTGCTTGGTGTGTGGCTACATGATGCGTTTCAGTGTCTGTAGTGTAAGGGTGCTTAAGCGCCTGCACTATTCCAATTATCACTGCTGCCATGCTAGTGCTGAAGCCAAGCAGTGACAGAAATGCTGCCTCCGACATCTGCTTGAGGCTTACGCATGCCAACCACATTGCCAGAGCACAGATCACTTTCCAGACGCTCTCTCCAATGTCGTGGCCACCGTCACGTGCAATCTGATCAAAACTTTGCCCTGCCAGAATAATATAATCGCCTACTATGCCTACCACATATACCAGATGCAGCGCGTAAATTACTAGTCGTCCCCACAGACCAAATGCAGCTTGTCCAATCTGGTTGAGACTGCGTTCGTACCGCTCGTCCATCATGTTGAGGCTTCGCACCACGAGTACTCCTGTAAAGACACCAATTCCGCCACACACTACCAGCAATAAGATCCCAATCCATCCTGACTGATCAAATGTCTTGGGAAGATTTAGCGCACCCGTGCCAACTATTACGCATACCATATTCAAAAAAGCTCCCATGGTGGATCCGGTGCGTTTTACCTGTCCAGCAGCCTGCATCTGCTCGCTGTTATCGCCTTCAACGCCCACAGTCTCATCGACGCCCTTTTCTTGCGCGTCTGATGTGGGTGTCCATTCACCGCTAGCCTTGGACACCGTCCTACTTGAAAGTTCTAACACCATATTTTTGTATTATATTTGTTATACTATGTAATTCTCTGTAGTTTTTTTTTTTAGTGTGTTTGAATAGTGTTAGTAGATGTTTGTGTTTTATGAGGAAAAAATGTTTATGTGAATAATTAGCGGATAGTATTAGTAAAAGTACAAGGTGTGTTCCGCACAGAGAATAAACAAAAGAGAAATCTAGTATGTATAGTCGGGATTATTGGCCGACGCTTGTTCTTCATAGAAAAAAAGGATATTTTTTTCCAGGATAACCGAAATTTTTTTATTTTATAGCAGTAACATGGTCCTTGCGCCTAACAGACTCTGTGCACTAGACAAGATTATGACGTCGTTTGCATTGTTCGTCTAGAGTGCCCGGACTCTCACATCTCCCTCCCCATTTTATTCATTTCATCACTGTCGTCGCTTCTACTTGAGACTCAAGAAACGGCAACTATTCAGGATCCTACTATTAATTACAAAAAAGAGAAGGCTAAGCTGTGGTTATATTGGCAAGTGACGCATTTCTAGTATCAAAAAAGTGTTGGCATGAGATAAAGATAATAGATGGGTTGATCATGTAGGGCGCATTAGTGCAAAATCACCAAAATCATAGGACAACCAACGCCATTGTGCCGTGTATGTATTTTCCCACTACTCCACACATGTCGTTTAAAGTGTAGCCTCGATTTTCAACACTGTGTTTTGTGAGCTGTTTGGAAAAAAAATAAACCTAAGAAATGAGGGTCTGGGCATAACTTTTATAGACTCGTTTATAGGTCTTACTCTTCTTCTGTCTCATCTATGATGTAATTGGGTCTCAACCTATGACGACATTAGTTTAGCAATCCACTTTGTAAAGGAGTTAATCAGCTATATGCGGAGAAGGAAAAATGGCCTAGATCTTGGAATACACAATCGTCAACAATGCGCGGATTTTATTCTAAATTGAATGGCATGGAGGTATCATGCATGTCTGAAAGAGAAGCAAACTATTGTCTGTGGATACCTTGTACGGGAACATGTGCAAGTGGAGCATTCAAATTTTAGTTGTTAGAAGTGGATTAACAAATCGATCAACAGAGAATTGAAAGAAAGTGTTCAGAGAATAGTGTATAGGAAGATCGTAATTTCTTTCTGTGTCTAACCTTTGTGGGGAAGCTGAAAGCCATGTATAAATGTTTACTTTTTTGTGATGAGCTTTCTCAAACATTTATGAGACTAAAAAAATATTTTTTTGGCTGGCTTGGTGTTCGCTCAAGAGAAGTACCATATTACTGCTGTCTTAACAGCCCTCCTCTCCCTTCTTCCCTTTTTATCGCTGGTCGGTCGGTGCTGCTAATTTTTTTACACTTGGATAGCACTGGTATGCCAATGGACCTAAATAAACTTTTGCCAAAAAAATCTGCATTGTCCAGATTCCCTTCATGTCACATGCATCTCAGCAGCAGCAACGCTAGCAAAGGTCAAAGAAAAAAGAAGGGAGGGAGAGAAGCAAGAGCTGCTCAGACTCTGTGAATCTTACTTTGCTCCCTTTTCTCTTCCCACTGTGCGAGCTGCTATGCTAATTGCGGTTCTTCTTTTGTGAGTTGCTCTCACCTCCACGTTTTTTCTTCTCTTATCGACTTTTGCGTCTATTTTCTCTTTATTATTTTCTGCATAAAAATAAGCACTTTGCGTTATTTTTTCTCGACGTGTCGGTCTTTTCCTCCAAAAAAAAACAGTCCCGGACCCTTTTTTTTTATGAGCCTTCGCATTTCGTTGGTTGTACATTTTGACTAGCGTTTTATTGACACGTTCCCGCGCGCATCTATTACAACTCCTTTCACATCGCGTGGTTTTTTTCTGACGCTTTATAGGGGAGAAAAGAAAAATAGTGTTGCTCAATTTTTTTCGCAACTAAACAACAACATCGCAGTTTACTTGATACTGCGCATATATTTGGGCACATTTATTGACCCTTTTTTGTACGTTAAACATATATTTTTGGCATATTGCGCAGAGCACTTGGTCGGCACTTTCTACTCTCTTTCGACTCCAAAACTCACCCATCTCATCTTGTATTAATCAGCCACAAAGGAGACAAATTCTTTTCTCACTTAGGAACATCAGCAACAACAATTAAAGGTATGTTGCCGACTCTTTTTATGTGTCCCTTTTTCTTCTTGGAGTCAGCGGCGCGGTTGTACGAATTATGGCGTGCTTCTACGAGATAAACAGTCTGATTTTAAACACTCCTTCTTCCTATGACCATACTTTGAAATAGGAAGGAGGGGAGAGGGAAAATCATATCGAGGGCCCAGCTGTTTGTTTATTATCTATTGTTAGAGTGTGCGCGGATGCAAATTGCGTCTATTGTTGCATCTCGCTGCCAGCCAGGTGGGAAATGCAAGGAGAGCCCAAGCCTTCCGATTATGTGCCTCTCTTTCACAAATACATACTTTCCTCTCCCCCAAAGCAGGCTTCAGAAGCGCCTGCATATGACAGCCATGTCATTTTTAAGGACTTTTGGAGCTTTTCTGTGTATGTGTGTGGATCTCCTTATTTGTCCATTGCCAGCACAAGTGGCTGCCCAGCTCTACACTTCTCTGGCTAATTGCAAACTCGAGATGAGTCTGTCTGGGTTATTTGCTTCTTCGTCTCCAACATCTTTTTTCTTTAATGTTTATTTCCCGATGTTGCACAGCTAAAATTACCACCATATTTGTCATGTACTCAATTCCTTATAGTAGTCTGGGCCAGGCCCGTTTTTTGGATAACACTAACGCTAACACTCCGACAGTACTTCGACAGTTTCTATCACGCGGACAGCCGCAACACCAGCAGATGCACACAGACCACAACGCCTATGCCACATATGGCCACCAGTCGGCCACCTCCAGTGCCACGACACTGCAGAATCCAGCTGCTTCTAGTACCCGGTTAACGCCAGCCAAGAGCATGGGTAATCTAAGGTCTGGTAGCACACTTGGAGCCTGGTTGTCTAAATACCACCTCCGTCCTGGAGGTGCACGGCCTAGCGCCAAGTCTGCACTTGGTGCTGATGCCTCGGATGCGTCACTACCGCGCACTTCTATTAGTAACGATCATGCGCTTAGCGCATACATTACCAGCGTTGAGACTAGCGAAGCTAATGGCTTTGGTGGCCCTGGGGAGCTGCGCATGGGCGGGCTGCGCATGGGCCGCAAGCGCTTTCTAGTCTATCGCGTCCTGGTGACTGGGCATACTGGACAATGGTGGGTGGCGCGGCGTTACAGTGAATTTCACGAACTCTACCAGCTGCTACGCCGCCACTTTCCGCAGCGCGCGCATCTCTGGGGCGAGTTCCCCAGTAAGCGTCTGCTTCCAGGGCTCAGCTCTTCTGCAGATTCTGTTATGCAGCGACGTGAGCGCCTTAATGCTTTTCTTCGGGCAATCAATCAGGACCCAGAGGTCACCAACCATCCCGCAACACAGCAGTTTTTACGTGAGGGTCCACTTGACGTTGATGCAATTCCGCTTGCTGAGCGCGCTGCTGGCGAAAAGGAGACCGCATTGCGGCGCGACTTTGGTGCAATTGAAACCCTGGCGCACACATCTCACGCACCATTGCAGCAGACTGGAACCAAGCGCTCGGTTAGCAGCGGCAATATGCTACCCGGTATTGACAGCTTAAATATGAAGGCGCCATGGAATTCCCAACTTGCGGCCCAATGGCCATCTGGTGGGCTGCCGCCGCCGGTTCCTCGAACGCGTGAATCCATTGAGCGTATGGCATCCATGCCAATGCTCAAGTCTGACGGCGCAAGGAGGCCCAATTTTGACTTTTCAGTTCCACTGCCTGCTCAGCCACCGTCGGCCAATTTTACATCTCTCAGCGCGACGACAGCACATGAGGCGGGTGACAGACAATTACCGGAGTTCAAGACACCTGCACAGATGATTCGCAAGATTTCGGATCCTCTCGAGTATGCTAGTGTTGAGAAGCGGCCAAACAATGTTATGCCGCAAGCAATGCGCAAGAAATATGGCTTCCGTCGCAATGTCCAGTATCGAAACGGTCGTTACGAGACAAAGAACCGAGGGGCGAGCAGCTCGCAACCTCAGATTCCGCTGCCGCCACCACCGGATACTGGCGACACTTTGATGGAGCAGGATATGATTGCGGATCGCGGCAACGCAATGAACTGGGAAAGTGACTACGTTATGGTTGACGATAATGATAGCGGAAATATGGACGTTGACCTTACGCTACGTGGCGGCAGCGTTGATAGCGAGCTCGACGCGTCGACTAGGAGCCTTCACGCAGCCAATCTTGGGCGCAAACTTGCGGCACTGCGCCGCGCGCCGCTGGGAGGCATCGGAAAAAACCGTGCCACGCCTTCGGACGACTTGGCTGTAAGCGCTGCCAAGGCGCGAATGCGCGGGGGAAAACGGCAGCATATGGCTGTGCCTGATGCTGAGCAAGATGCATTGGATTATGACGATGATGCGGATGTCGCTGGTCGGCCGCCCAAGCCCCCCACGCAACAGAAGGTTGGCCTTGATGACTTTCAGCTTTTAAGTATAATCGGCAAGGGCAGTTACGGCAAGGTGATGTTGGCGCGGTATAAGGACTCGGGCAAGATCATGGCCATTAAGGTCATCTCAAAATCCAAGCTTCGTGGACGGCCTAGTGAAATTCGTCGAGTAATGTCCGAACGCAAAGTGCTGGAGCGCACGGTAAGACATCCGTTCTTGGTTGGTCTGCAGTGTGCGTTCCAGACCAAGGAGCAGTTGTTCTTCTGCCTCGACTATGTCAATGGCGGCGAGCTATTCTTCCATCTGCAGCGTGAGCGCAGGTTTGGTGAGAACCGGGCGCGTTTCTATGCAGCTGAGATTATATCTGCACTGGCATACTTGCACGGTATGGATGTGGTTTATCGTGATCTAAAGCCGGAAAACTGTCTGCTTGATGCCCGCGGACATGTACGCATTGTTGACTTTGGACTGGCTAAGGAGGTGGGTCCGGTTGTCTGGCGCACAGAGGGCTCGGCTCTGTATTCGGTTGAAGAAGGCGGTAAGACAAATACCTTCTGTGGTACGCCCGAGTACCTTGCGCCAGAGGTGCTGTTGCGTCGACGGTATGGTAAGGAGGTCGACTGGTACTGTCTGGGCGCAGTGCTTTATGAGATGCTGACTGGACTACCACCGTTCTACGACCAGGACAACAACACAATGTACCAGCGCATTCTGAGCGAAGATCTGAGGTTCCCAGCGTCGCTTCCTCCGCCTGCCGCGTGTAACGGCATGATGAGTGCTGGCAGCGGCAATGTTGCCGGCGGGGTGGTTGGCCGCTACGCGCAAGACTTTGTGTTTCGGATAATGCAACGCGATCCAGAGCAGCGGCTGGGACATGGTGTATTTGGCACCGAGAATGTTAAGCGACATGTTTTCTTCCACGGCATTGACTGGGGGAAGATTTATCGCCAGGAATACGCACCGCCATTTGTGCCCAAGGTCAGCTCGAT
>JANBTM010000131.1:17332-31590 GCA_027578695.1 Coemansia sp. RSA 1365 | reverse complement strand
AAAACAGTAGTAAATTTTGGTCAACCACTACCACCTTGAGTATATTTTAATCTGGAGACTTCGAATGCATTTTGTAGCTTTACCTTAATTTATAAAGAACAAGATCTCCCACTAAAAGTAGGTTAAAAGTTAGCTTAAAACTGAGTATTTCAAAAAGTTGGATTCCTAAGAACCCTACCGATCCGAGTTTGCCAAAAACAAACAGACTATCAGGGTGGGGATTACTTGTCGTGGAGTTCTATTCTACACAGATAAGAAGTATTGAGCCTGAGCTGCAGTACGATCCTGATATCTCTGATCTGTATTCCAATCTAAGGCATCGAAATCGCAATGTTGTTGCTGTTTTAACTTCTGGCACACCCTATTTTAAATTAAGTGAGGAGAAGAGGGATTTAGGGCTTCTTCGACGCAGAAATACCGTGTTCTCTGCTAATAGGTTGCAGAAACCCTGTCAAGCTCGGCAAGAAAAGCACCAATCAACCTAAAGAGCAAACAACATTGAGTAGTCGCCACTACACCAAGTCAGAAGCAAAACTGCTTATGTTTTTTATTTGGATTTTGTTGAGTACTTGTTTTTCGACTAAAAAAATAGTTTAACCACCTAAAGGCGGGCTATATGCAGACACATACTAGCGCAATGTTCCAAAGGTGTTCTCACCCGAATAGCTGATGTACAGGAAGCCGTCCTCGTCCTTGAACTGATCATATACGGACGACATCAGCGCGGCTGTCTGCGGCAGGGATTCGTTGACAAAGATGAAGATGGCCTTCTCGGGATTCAGCTTGATCCGTTTGCGGATTACGTAGACAAATTGGCCAACTGTTAGGTCAGCTGGGACAAGATATTTCTTCTTGTCGATGGTCGCAATATCGCTCTTCTCGACCTTCTCGCAGATAACCTATTTAAGAAAACCATTGGACCTCCGAGCAGCAAGAAAAATGTTAGGTTAGTTTGGTGTTCAGCAGGTAGCACATGACTGGCTGACTAGTTGTGTGTGGGTTGTGATTGATGCCTTGCCAAGGTAGCACGTGCTGTACCACCTCAGCACACGTGAGGCTCGAAAAAGAAGACACAGTAGCGCCTCATCCCGCTGAGCAGTCGGGAGCACTGTACTTACCGGAATGCGGTCGGAATACTTTTTCCTAATTCTTTCAGCCTCCGCTTTGCGCTTCTCTAGCAGTGGTCGTAGAGAGATATGTCATCAAGATATTCCAAAGAGTTAGTATGATCATTGTCAAAGAATGGTAGCAGAAAATGTTGGTTGTGTATACCCGAGCAATTGGGTCTCTTCGTCTGCTCTGGCATACGTTCTCTACAGCATCACTGTCCATAGAATCACTTACCAAAGGGATGCTCGTCCTTAAACTTCGACCTCATTTCCGGGCGACGATGAGTAGTAGACATTGTGTAGACTCAATAAACTGAGCAAAGGTGGTATGCGTGTTAACAGACTAGCAAGACAAAAGTGCGATGTATAGCGAAATGCGATGTGTGACGAGACAAATAGACGAAACGCGATTAGTTACAAGCTAAGTGGCAAAGTTTATGAGAAAATAAATGAAAACACTTGACACTACGGAAAGAAAAGAAAAGCGGAGGGAAACACTGCCTTTGCAAAGGAGAAGGGTCTGTGGGGGGGGGGGGAGGCGGAAGCTTTGTCTTGCCCACACACACTTGCAGACGTGGTGGGAGGGAAAGCAGGTGCTGGCCACGAGACACTTCCTCCTTACTCCGGCACATGCGGCGCGCGCAGGTACGATCTGCTGGCTCAAGTGCTTTGCTGGATAGTGCGCAGCATCAGGATCCACTATGAGTGCCATGCAATAAAGTCTACCCTGCTTGTGCAGATGCAGCGTTGTGCTGCACATCTCTCAACAAGGCATTCGCAATGGAAAGAGTAAGCAAATTTTATTGTTATATGGCGGCTCTGCGTGCGCTGCAGCCGATATACAACTAAATAGCACGGGCAGAGAAGAAACAGAGCAAAAAACACTGCTAGCACTGAAGGAGCGCACCCTCGGTGTCGACGTACACAAGGTCGCTGATCTTGAAACCGTTGAAGCGGGAGGCAGCACAGATAGTGTAAGCACCCATGCCACCAAACACAAGCCAGTCACCGGTCTGCAGCTCTGGCAGCAAGCCTGAAGGCACAATGCAATCAATAGAGTCACAAGTTGGACCCCACACGCTGCTCTCGTAGAGTGGTTCCTGACAGTCGTGTTCAGTGACAAGGTGCCCACGACTCATAAGCACGCGCGGTTGTGGATGCTGGTGGTCGAACATGATGCAGTTGAAGCTGCCGTAGACACCATCGTTCACGTAATAGCGGAACCCCCACCCTTCGTCGCGCTCTACTTTGCGACGTGCGATGACGTTAACGGCTAACGAGAATGCAGATGCCACAAAATAGCGGCCAGGCTCAGCAATAATGCGCACATGCCCAAAGGCGCCAACAGGGAAGTGCTTGGCTAGTGCTGAGCAAAGCACGTCGGCCACAGCACTAAACGACAAGCCGCTCTGATCGCCACGGCCAGGAAACCCGCCACCAACATCCAACAGGCTCAGACGGAAACCAAACTGTGCAGCCTGATCAAAGACACGACGGGCGCGCAGGACTGCATCAGCAAACGCGGACTCGCTTTGGCATCCACTACCCACATGGAAGCTAACACCAACGACATCAATCCCCAGCTGCTGGGCAGTTGCAAGCAGAGATGGCACATCTCCAGGTGCCGCGCCAAACTTGAGCCCTAGCTGACACAGCGACTGCGAGTCGTCGGTTAGAATACGCAGCACCGCCTTTGCCTCGGGATACAGCTGACTAATCTTGACTAGTTCGTCTGCGTTGTCAAAGGTCATCATCGAGACGCCAACAGCCTGTGCAAAGCGGAGGTGGGATGCGGGCTTGCATGGATGGGCATAGATAATGTTGTGCGCCCCAATGCCTTCTTCGTGTAGTACCTGCATAATCTCAGATTTGCTTGCACAGTCAAAACCTGCACCCAAGCGCGCCAGCAGCTTGATCACTAATGGGTCTGGATTGCACTTGACCGCGAAAAACGGCTGCACGCGCGGGAGGTGCGCCGTCCACTGGATATACTGCCGGTAGACCTCACCCAGATCTGCCACAAAAAACGCATCCTCCGCACTGGCCTGGCTTGCTTTGGCGTGCAGCGCGTCGCTTACGCTGCCGTTGTATACGCATGGAAGCACCGCTTCCATGTCCTGCCCTCCCTTCAGCTTCGAAGGCATGTTGCGCAGCCGATCTGACGCAGAAAAAGTTTGCCCCCCTGCTAGGGCAGCGTCAGCGGCCGTAGGTATATGCATGGCGGATGCTAAGACTCAAGAAAAGCACTGGCGGCGTTCAAAACGGCAGCGTGTACGCTAGAAATGCCCAGGGCGGCGCGCCAGCAAAAAACCGCGGCAACGCAGGCGATACGGGCGGGATCCTCGGAGTTGTAGTGGCTTCGGCGCTTTCCCAGACAGTGGAAAAGCACTCACCACGTTTGTAAAAATAAAGACAAGCCTGTCTATAGATACAGCACTTGAGGTCTAAACCGATGCGCAACAAGATAAGGACTTATTTGTGAGGATTCTGAGAAGAGAAGATGCCTCCATCCACTCTCAGTCGCTCGGCGCCGATTCCACTTAAATGTGAAGCCTGTATGCTGTTTGGGGGTGTTGTTTGGGGTGCTGTAACCGCGAGCCTAACAAGCGAATGCCAATGCGATTGCTCATTGGCAAGCCCGCTCAGACAGGTCTACCCCCTTGACCTGACTCTTCGAAAAATGATGCCAACAGGGGTCAGGGGCAATGGCGCGGGGAACAAATTTTGCTCATGTGATTACAAAATTTAGGGGTGATGCGTTCTTTCCTTAGTGCCCCCAACTCTCTTTACAAAAACCGAGTTTGAGACCACAGTTGGCACATGCGCCAACCTGCGCTGTGAAAGACCATATCACAGCAATCAATAAAACTCGGTTTCGACAGGTAGGTTTTCTCGAATAATGGACACAGCATTGTATTGGGCTATTGAGAGGACCGAACAAACTATATGTTAGGCAGTCTCGATCTGGGTTTAGCGTAGTGGTGACTACTATTAACATGGTTTCTTCTGTCCAAGACAGTGTATCCTTGTTCTAATGACTTTTATGTGGTGATGTAATGTGTATTATTTTTGTTATAACTTGCTATTTACTATCCTTAATGCAAATCTCCAAATGAAGTGTATATTTATTTCTCTGATATTGTATTAGTGATTATTTTTGTTTAATTTGCCTAAAGCAAAAGGTAGCTTTAAATAGAACATTTTCAAACAATGCTATATGCTAGATGATGTTTTCTGACCAATTCTACATTTCATACAAACCAATCAAACGTCTTCAAAGTGACTGAAATTTGTCAGATATCGCGCATTTACTCATTTTACCTATTGTTGTCCATGGACGAACAAAAACTAACAAAATGCGTAAAACATATTTTATATATAGGAAAGGATAACCGCACTGTCGCCGTGCTAAGAGTTAATAAGGTGTATAATACGCAGACCCGCGTCCACGCCCGCGAAAGCCACGCCCGCGTGGTGGATAACCGTAGAATCCGCGACCACGACCACGACCCCTGCCGCGGTTAACCCCAGGCACATTGGTGCGCTTGGGGTTGACCTTCAGCGGCCTCCCATTTAGCATCGATCCATCAAGCAGCTGCGCCTTGGTCACTGCATCAGTGGTCCCAAACTCCACATATGCATATCCCTTTGGATGGTTGGTGTGTCTGTTACACAAAATGGTAACACGGTTAATTGGCCCACTCCCTTTAAAGTGCTCCTGCAGCTGCTCGGGCGTCGTTGCGTAGTCAACATTGCCAATGTAGATCGAACGCGCGTCGGCTTCATCAGTCTCTGCGCTCTGCTCGCCCTCTTTTGGCTCCTTTGACAGATTCTCCTCTAGCTCGCGCAGTCGCTGCGCTTCCTTTTCCATTTCAAGCATACGCTTTTGGAGCTCTTCTAGTTCGGGATCAATGGCGCTATCTGATGCACGGTCGCCACCCACTGTCGCCTCATCCTCACCATAGTCGACGCTGTCAACATGATCTTTGTACTCTGCGGCATTTGTCTCGTCCGCCATCACTATTACCGGCCTAGACTCGTTCGTTTCTAGGGTACTGCAAGCAGAACGGTACAAGATAATACAGATTGCAGTTGATAACAGCTATGGTAGAGGGCCTTGCGAGTAATGGCAAACAAACAAACAAAAAATCAAAACTACGATGGGACCGAAAGGAGAATAATAACACCTGCTGATGTCTGTCCGCAGACCATTCAGCAATGGCCGCAACTGGCACCAGTCCAGAAACTTGTACCTGCGCATTATCGACTAAAAGTGTGGGATTGTGCACGTGATAAGTTCATTGACACGCGACAATCAGTCAGTGCGTTTGCGTTGCAAGTCGGGATGTTGTTTGCACATGGGTTGTAGGGGTCGTTGGCAGTGTGGTTTTGCGTTAGTGTTGGTGGTGCAGACTGATAAGCAGAGGGCAGCCAACACCCTTTTTACAGGCGACATTAAGGTAAGTTGCATGTGTTGTGTTGTGTATTATTGGTATGACATTGCTAAAAATGTCTATATGTCTATTCAGAACTGCTACTAATATGTTGCTGTTCTGACTCTTGGTCTTTTCTTATCTGCTAACGCCAAAGACACATGCCAACGATGCGTAAATTTTGTCTCTCACGACGCAAAATACAAGGCCACTCGCTGCCAAAAATTACCTTGACTGATGCAAATATCATTTTTTCATGCGCCAATAGTTTTCTTAAAAACAGTAGTGGAGATTTAATGTGAATATCCTGAGGTGTGGTGGTTGGCAGTGCTCGGCTTTCCCTGCTCTGTGTGAGGGCTACCGCCATGCATCATCGCTATGTTCGGCGGCGATGTTCCGTACGGCTGAGCTGGCGTAAAGTGGGTATAGCCCATTGGCATGCCCATCGACTGCGGCTGTGGTGGGGGCGGGTAGCCTTGAGCAAGAGACGGGCCCATGTATCCACCGGCATGCATTCCGCTGAAAGGCATCGGTGGCGGTACCATGCCCATGTGCATGTGTATGGGCTGTGATTGCGGCATTGCCTGAACAGGTGCCATGGCTGGCCCGAGATCGGGAGTAGTTGCGACCTGTGCATTTGCGGAGCTAGTCCCCAGACCGCTATTACCTTGCATGTGCGGCAGCGGATTGACAGTTGGAGGTGTGTTCACATTAGTGGCGGATGAGCCGGGTGAGCGGCCAGTGCCGATAATGACGGGTGATGGGTAGCCTGGGGTTGAGGCATAGGGTCCGCTGGCATAGATGCTCCCCTCACCCACGCTTCCATATGGCGCAGCTGTCGTCGCATTGTAGGGAGACGAGGCAGGAATGCGTGTGGTTTGGCCGGGAGGAACCATTGGCATATGCGGTGGGTACTGGTAGGGCTGGTAGTAGCCATAGCCGTAAGGGGGCATATAACCTTGTGGCGGATACATTGCTTCGGGCTCCTCGGTAACAAACTGACACCGGTACGTGCGCGTACCAAATGGCCATGTCGGTGCAGCGCTGCCATCCACGGCTCCCTCGGGCAACCTCAATGCACCACCCCAGAGAGCCAATGGCGACTTGTTAAGCACACGCCGACCAAAGAAAACGTTGTACTCGGCCCCACCCGCCGAGGACGATGCCCGGCTACTGGATGTGCCCGCTCTTGGTATAAAAGGCGAAGCAGACGCGCTAGGTTTAAATGTGGATGCCTTGGCATTAAGCTTAAATGATGCCTTTTTCGGCTTCCTGTTTGCTTCCTCGGGTAATTTTGCGGGGCTATCAGTGCTTACTGCATCGGTCTTGCCAGACACGCCAAGCCCTTGCTGGATCTGCTGCTTTCCGCTAGCACCTTCGCCAATGAGAGAGCGAGCCGTTTGCGGTGTATCTTTCATTAGTGGCAAGACTATTTCAGCCTTCGCGGAAAGCTCTGGCGTTGCATCCCTTGTGTGCTGACCCAAGTCAGGTGGCGAGTGCGCGTCAGATTCTTTTGAGCGGCTTGCGGATGACGACAGTCCAGATGAGGATTTAATGTTAGAGCTGGCGCTGGAGCCTGCGTTCCCTTTGCTCTTTGCGCCCACAATCTCAGCAACGTCCTCAGGCATGGGCGTATTGAGCTTAAAAGACTTGTGGAACTTGACTAGCTCGGACATACGATTTTTTAAAAGAGCCTGCTTGTGTTGCTGGATGCGCTCGCGCTCCGAATTCAGCTTCTCAGTAATGTCTGCCATTGGTTTATTTAGCGCAGCAATGTCCGTGCGATGCTTATGCCCGCGTAGACTCGCTAGCTTATTGTTAGCCAATGCATTGGACGCCCGAGACAGCGCCGTAATTGCAGGGTCTGCTGCAAGGCTGGGCGAGGCTGCGCCAAAGTCTGTGCCAAGTCGAGGTAAGCCGCTGGCAGTATGAGTAGGCTTCTCTGTGACTTCAGTGCTCTGCGCGGACGGATGGCCAGTGGTCCGAATATTGAGCTTTGCCAACGCTGCCACTGCCATAGCGTTATTGGGTTGTACTGATTGTTCTGGCGCACCTCCGCTCGAGACATCGGCCTCAGATGATGCTGACGAGCGCGCAGGTGGCTCGCTACCAGGCTTTCCTCCCGGACTTGTCTGCTGCTTGCCCTTTGTTCCCGAATCGGCCTTGCTGCGCAGATACGGGGGTACATACTTTCCTGGAGCGCCTGAGGGACGAAGCACCGCTCCATACCGATCCTCTTCATCCATTGTGTCTCCGCCATCTGCCGCCAGCTCGTGCCGCTCTTCGGCCACATGCGAATTGAGAAAGGGCGCGCTCTGGATCTCTTGCGCAATGCGAATTGCCTCCCGCTCCCGCTCCTTAAAATCCGAGCGGTTACGGTCCAGCTTTGTTGTGTATATCTCCTCATCAAAGTCTGTGGTCAGCCCAAAGAGTCGCTCGTTTGTCGCAAACTGATCCCAGCCTTTGCCTATACCTGATGCTGTCTCGAGCCCATTCTCCAGCGTATCAAGCCCTTCGCTCTCATCCGGGACCCACCGGTGTAGTTCGCGAGCAGCTGCCTGTGCCCCATTGCCACTGATATCGCTGTCCGTCCTAAATGTCGCTCTTGTGTTACCTGCGGCACTGTCATCTGCAAATGCCGCCACACCGCGGATATCTAAACAGTCGTCACCATGAATCAACAGTGTGTCTATTGGCCGCGTCGTCTTGCCACTGTGCTGGGCATAGGCATACTGCAACACCACGCTCTGCGCATCATTTGGATTTATCGAGCAAAGAATTCCTAGGTATACTTCACCGCTAGTGGTTGTCACCCTGACCTGCGTTCCCACAAGATAAGAGAGAAGGCACAGTAGTCGCTTGTGCATGTTGTCCACCTGATCCAACTCCTCGCCCTCTATCAGCCCGCTAGAAAGGGCCTGCGACGCAGCATCTTGTGTCTTAGGATGCGACGCGCTGGATGCTGTGGGGATGCCTGCTGAAGTAGTGCTGCCAGCGACGCTGCTAAAGCTCCGCTTTCCTGTTGGCCCCGCCCCTGTCGCATTTTGCGACTGTGGAACCCTCGATGGCCTGTTGGTGGTGGTTTTATTTGCAGACGAGCCATGGTGTGTGCGTCCAAACTGTGGTGGCCCAGAGCTCCACGAGCCTGGCTTTCCTTTCTGCATGCCAGCCGATCCGCTGTTGCTATATATTATCTTGGAAGCCAGATTACACAGAACAAACAGTTGAAATTAACCGCGCGCTTAATTACCTGTGCCAAGGATGCTGGGTTACTAGTTTAATAAAATTCTATACGTAAAGTCCTGCCAGCAAAGAAAATCCCAAGCAACGTTTTTTGCTCTAAGGAGCATTCTGCCTTAAATGCTTACAATTTAGAACCACGCACACTACCGTTATATGCTGCCATTCCTCTGACCGCTGCCTTGTATTTGTGTTTCTCAGGACAATGCTAAATTATACAACAACAGCGCACTGTGCCAGTAAGGATAATGACAACGTTGCCTTTAATCAGCTCACAAAACTGTTGAGTCAGAATTCGTTACGTGCAATAGGTGGGCTTCGGAAAAGAAACGCGCAATATAACCTTAATCTATGGCCTTTGTTTGAAGCAGGACTGCGATAGAACTCTAAGAGTGCAAGCAACAAATGAAGCAGAAGACACTAGGAAGAGGAGAGGGGCAAAGGCCCAAAGCACCAACCCCATGGAAGATGGGGGAGGGGGTGTTGTGTGCGAGTTGCCTTTCTGCGAAACAGAAACTCGCAATCCTTTATGCCTTGTCCGCTGTTGGTACTACCTTAACCTTGAGCGATGCTTGTCCGGCATAAGCAAGCTTGACCACACAAGTGTACTCTCCAACGCTCTTAATCTTGTCGTCCATTACCAGGGCCTCCTTGTCAACCAAAATGCCATGTATATCGACAAGCGCCCTGACTACATCAGCCTTGCTCAGGGAGCCGTAAATAGCCCGAGCACCTTGGCCTTCACTCGAATCAGCAGGCAACACATTGCGCTCAAAAACAAGCGGCTCCATTTCCACAATACGTCCAATAGCCTCCTGGTTCTTCAATGCCAGCTGATGCAGTCGCTGCTGGGCGTCCTCGGGTGTCTCTGACTCCTCAATATCCTCAACCCGCTCGTTGTCCTCAACCTTGTTCCGGTCAAGGGGACCACTGTATGAGACTACGTAATCAGCAAGTCGTTTGGGAAACAACTTGTGCCGCATATAAGCCTTGCTAACATGTGCCACTGTGCCAGCCGACCCGACCAGAGGAACGTCTTCGATCAGCGTCACAGGTATCTTACGATTTTTCTTTATGCCTCTCTGTATGACCACGACCCCTTGTCGAGCCCGAAACAATGTACGCGTAAGGAGACTCATGTTTTGTAAATAAGAATGCGACAGACTAGCCAGGTCGCGTCTAGCAATATGCTTTTTGGTTAGTTGTGAAAGCAGCAGAACAGGGAGACAGCTGCAACGCTCAGCCAGCCCACAAAAGATATCGCCCGTGATCTGTTAATCAGATACACAATGTGCAAAAGACTATTTTTTTTTTTTGCCAGCCTGTAGCACCAGGTGTGCCATTGCACATGCTGGTCTTCTCTTTCCTTTGACTCTAACACACGGCATATGTAAAGCCCATCTTTTACTTTTATACACTATCTTTTTTTATTTTATTGCGCCTATTTTACAGGCAATGTCTAACGAGACGCAAAGACCAAAGCTTAAGAGCTGGTAGGTACACTGTACCCAACTGTCGATATGTAGATCGGCGACATCTAGAGCGCGCACGACAGTGCTAAACACCTATTATTGATTATATAAAATGGATTACTTAATGATTATGCAAATGTAGCTTTGATTGCGTAAAGTCAATTGAATCGGTATACACTGGCGGGTGTGTAGCGACTAGCAAGGATGAGCGACGGATATTTACTACTTGCAATGAAGACATTGCTGTGCTTGATCTTGTCAGCGGTGAGAAACTCGCTGAGCTCAAGGGCGATACCGAAGCTATTACATGCTTTGCCCTAAAGCCTGACGGTGCGCATCTGGTGTCAGCAAGCCGCAGCATGCAAGTCACCGTTTGGGATCTGTTGTCATATAAGGCAGAGCGTTCGTTTAAAGCTCACGACGCTCCGATAATTGCAATGGACATTGACTCAACATCTACCCTGGTTGCCACTGGCTCGGCGGATAGTACAGTAAAGGTCTGGGATATTGATCGTGGGTATTGTACGCACAGTTTTAAGGGTCATAGCGGTATAATCACATCTATCAGGTTTCATCCCTGCAAGGATAAGATTTGCCTAGTGTCGGCAAGCGATGATGGGTCCATCCGTGTGTGGAACCTGAAGCACCGTAAATGTGAGGCGGTCTTGAGTTCACATGTAAGCGTTGTTCGTGCCATCGATTTTACTGAAGACGACAGAGGTCATAGCGGCAACAATGGTCAAAGGCAATATATGGTCACAGCAGGACGTGACAGCGTAATAAATGTGTGGGATTGGAAGCGAAAAGCACTTGTGCGCACGATTCCTGTTTACGAGTCCCTCGAGGCAGCTGGAATATTGCGCCCTGAGATTGCTTCGTGTTTTGGAAGCGGACATGGACATATTATCTATAGCGGCGGAGAACGAGGTGTCGTTAGGCTTTGGGACATGGATTCCGGTGAAGAAGTGTTTGCGCAGACCAAGGAGCTCAACTCCAAGCACGCCTTTGTTGATGTATTATATCTGCCCCAATCTCAAAACCTGGTTGCCGTTACTAATGATCAGAATCTGCTTTTCTACAATGCAGCAGAACGGCTAGACCGCGTGCGCCAAATTGTTGGCTACAACGAGGAAATCATTGACATGGCATACGTTGGACATGCGCACACTCACCTTGCAGTAGCCACAAACACAGAGCAACTTCGTATATACGACACTAGTAATCTCAACTGTGAGCTGGCCTACGGCCACAAGGATATTATTCTAGCACTTTACGTGCACGAATGTGGCGCAATTATTGCAACTGGATCCAAAGACAACACAGCGCTTATTTGGGCTGTCAATATGAATGCAGCACCAAGCCAGCGGATTGTGTGCGTGGCAGTTGCAATTGGACACAACAAGGCCGTCGGCGCAGTCAGTCTTTCGCATAATGCCGATTCGCTGTTTATGGTATCCGGCAGTGAAGATCGAACTGTAAAGATGTGGGACTTGTCTCCGCTGCGTGCTGTTTTTGATGCTCCCGAGCGGGCGGCATCGATTATCAGCGACTCTGGCCCGCTGAAACTTCAGACGCTGTACACGTTCCAAGCGCATGATAGAGATATCAATTCCATTCGCATATCTCCTGACAACAAAACTTTTGCAACTGGCTCGCAGGATAAGACTGCAAAAATCTGGGACGTTGCCACAGGAACACTGCAGGGAACACTACAGGGGCACCGTCGTGGTGTGTGGAATGTGGCCTTTTCGCCTACTGATAGAGTTATTGCAACAGCATCCAGCGATCGCACGATCAAGCTGTGGTCTCTTTCTGACTATGCATGCTTGAAAACCCTTGAAGGCCACACAAACTCGGTGCTCTGTACAGAATTTTTATCTGCAGGTACCCAGCTGGCAAGCACTGGCTCTGACGGCCTTGTCAAATTGTGGAATATCAACAATGCCGAATGCATTTTGACGTTGGACAAGCATGAGAGCAAGATATGGACACTTGCAAAACAGAATTCCGAGGAACACATTGCAACTGGTGGAGCTGACTCTGTCATTCGCATTTGGAAGGATACCACGCAGGATGAGACAGAGCGAATTTGTAGAGAAGAATCACAGATACTTGAGCAGCAGCAAGCGCTTGATAACTTTCTTCTGATAAAGGACTATCGCAATGCAATTACTCTTGCGCTATCATTGGGCCAGCCTCATCGTTTGCTGACAATACTCCAAAATGTGATGATGGCTGCCGAGCGTCGCCAAAGCATACAGGCCAGCGACGATTTACCCAAAAATATTGGAGAGGGTGGTGCAGATGCGATCCTTGGAAACGCTGCTATTGATGAAGTTATTGGCACGCTCTCGCCGGGGCAACTTGAGAGCCTTCTTGGTTATGTGCGTGTCTGGAACACAAATGGAAGACATTCCCGCATTGCTCAGGCAACCCTTCATTGCATCCTCACACAGTACACATCGCAGGATATTTTGGCGTTGCCTTCTGCAAAGGATTTGATAGCTGCTATCCAGCCATACTCCGAGCGCCACTTTAGCCATCTGGACACTCTGTTGACTGGCTCATTCATCATTGACTACACACTGCATGCAATGGATGTATTTGGTACCGCAAGTATGGATGTGCTGGATACAGGCGATAGCGGGGATGGTAGTATCCACGATTAGTATGCTGTCTTCATTTCTTGTCCTTTTTCTTGTGTATGGATGTAATGAATGTTATTATCCCGCTATATAATCTGTTTTATGCATTTTGCTATCTTTTGGCTCGTCGACCGTTTGCCCATGAACAACGCTAGTTAAAATGAATGAATGCGCCGTATCCGACTTATCTCATTTGCATTGCGATTATTTGATTGGTGTGTATGAAAAGTAAAATTGGTCATGCAACATCATCTAGCATATAGCATTGTCTGAATATACTGGATATATTTAAAATTTTTGGTTTCTTTCATGAAAGAGCAGATTTCTAGAGAGGAGGTAACATATTAGATGTTTTTCTGTAAAAAAAAATGAGAAGTACTTTGGGTATGAGCTGTGGTATGACTCTGCATCTTCTGATTTGTATTCCAATCTGACACACTGGAATCGTGATACTGCTGCTGTTTTAAATTTCCGGCACATTCTATTTAGCCTGCGTGAAAAGGAATACCTTAGCGTTTTCAGCGTAGTAATATTGCGACTTTTGCTGATCAGCCGCAGAAACGTACCAAGCGCCGCAGGAAACGTGCCAAGCAACCCAAGAAACAGGCATCACAACAACAACAATCGGAGTAGTTATCACTACTCTAAGCCAGGAAGATGACTGCATAACATATAGTTTGTTAGGGTTTCTTGCACTGCGGAATCCATTCTAGTGCGGATTTGCGCATGTAACGAGGTAAGATAATGCCAATATCACGCTCAATTCTAGCGATTGCCATGTCAAAATCAGCATACATCTTGGAGAATTGTGCTTGCCATTGGAGCTGTGTGCTGCGTTTAATTGTGGTTATTCTTTTTTCTGCATTTTCACGCTCAATGTGCATCTCCAAAATACTGCAAACTATTTTTCTTTCCACCGATTCCAGTTCACGTGCCAACTTTAGAAATCCAAGTGTGTTGCATCCCTGCCTATAAAGTGCAGCATCTTCGCTGTCCGTGCAATGCAGGCGTGAGTCGCCGTTAAAGCCTTGCCTTATTTTTGCTGCCACAATGCGATAATGTATTCTATTTCCAGACACAACCCTAGGTGCAACCCGCAGAAGATTACGATATAATGCAAGCCATCTAGACTTGGGCAACATAATACCAACAACTCTTTGATTTTCTAGTACTAATACAGATAGTTTTTTCAGCACACAAGTAGTACTTTAGCAAATAATGACATAAGGCGGCCAAGAGAAGTATGATATAACCCAATGCCAATTACAACATTTTCTAAGCAGCGTTAAACATATGGTCCAATAAACTCAAACACCACAAGCAGTTGCTTAGGGGAAATTTGTTGACTGATATTTGTTA
>JANBTM010000131.1:0-17232 GCA_027578695.1 Coemansia sp. RSA 1365 | reverse complement strand
GCTAATTAGTTGCGCGTGACAATCAGCCCGCAAAAATACAGCACGCCACCGCCCATATATTGCTGTCCCCATAAAGGGGTTTTATAAAGCAACTTTTATCATCATCACCTTCATGCCATATTTCCTGAAATAAATTACATTCTTAAATACTAACATTTTTGCAAGCAAAAGTAGTTGTTAGACATTATTTTTATTCGGCCATTAGAGTTCCGCTTTCTACATTGTCAACATACTGGAATAAGCTACCAGGATGGAGCAAGCAAATAAACTTTCCAGACAAGCTGCTGAGTTTGAGTACGAGCAGAGGTGGGGTGAGGCGGCAAAAGCACACGCCAAGGCAGCTGAAGCATATAGAGACGTCGACATATTTGCGTTTGACCCTGTTGCAACATTGACGCTTTCTTCATTGTCTAATCGGCACATGCGGTGGGCAGAAAGCTGCAGTCGTGAGGATGAGCGGTGCGACAACCGAGGTGCAGCAAAAGTAAACCACGGCGCCAGTGGGCCTTCTCACGAAAGAGATGTTGAACATCATGATGAGAATGGCATCGAAAAAGCGCCAGGTATCTTGCATGGACGCAATGAGGGAAACGAATCCGAGTTTGAGGACTTTTGGCAGTATATGCAAAGCTGGCTTGCAAACCCAACAGCATTTACGCGTCCAATGATTACACACAACAGCCAAAACACTAGAAACTGGGACGCAGAAGCAGCGCCATCGTCACAGAGCATAGCAGAGTCGTTTTATTTTGTCGGGTTGGATCCGGACCAGAGTGCAAGCATGCACATCTCAGCAGCAGCCACACCAAAGACACACTCGCCATTGCAGGTTTTAGAGGAACTCAACGAATCAGAGGAAGCAGAGGAAGTCGCCGCCTCTACCAAACAAACAGTGCCCGTGTCAGATAACAGAATTGACAGAGCGGCTAGTGATAGCTCTGAGTCGGCACTTGCAGCAGAAAACCAGCGGCTAATACAGCTTGTGCAGCATCTTAATGAGCGTGTTCGTACACTGGAGTCTGCAGCACAGGAGAACAGCATGCTTAAAAGCAGCATATTTAATTTTCGGGAAGAATTTCATCGACATGCCAATGCAGTTTCTTTGCCGTGGGCTCATGAGACAGTCCCCAGTCCGCACCGTGACAAGGGAACTGGTGTTATGTCCGCATCGACAGCTGCAGATGTACGCGTCCGCCAGCTGGAGGCAGAACTAGAAAAGGCGCATTTGGAGAACTCTAAGCAGGTAAGTTTATGGCAGCATACCCATGGCGACGGCATTGTGAATTATTTTCAAGATTGTATAAACTTATTCTGCAAATACACTTACGCATACATGTTATTTATGTAGAAAGCGCATGTCACAAAGTATCGCGAACGTTGGGAAAGGCTCAAGGAGTCAGCGAAGCGGAAGAGACAGCAACAGGAGCAGCTTTTGCACGATTACCAGAATGATGCAACCTCTTAATGGCTTAAATCTCAGGAACAGGATCAGTATGTTTGTCTTGTGACCCGCATAGTACTTGGGTCATCTAAATGGGGGTAATAATTGGTAAGTGCTGGGTTGCCATTGTCGCTGTAGCTGTAGCTGCAACATATCTTGGCTATCTTGTTTGGCGTTCTAATGGAATTAAAAGTGCATATGGATTGTTGCTACTTTGTATGAAAAACGGATATTGGCTTGTAGCGAGTACTGCTTGGCATGATGGCTGTGCTTTTGATTACACCAGGCTTAAGTCTCTGTCTTCATCTCCCTTTCTATAGAATTAGTAGCATCTGAGTGCTGCTTTCGCATGAGTAGAATGTTGTTTTGTGTAATTTTAGATAGATAGCTGGTTGGGCAGCGCATCTTCATAGACACCCGGATAATGATAGCCTCAAACCAGTTACAGAATGTGGATAGTAATACGAGGAAGAGGCCCAACAGAAACCCCGTGTTATTTTGGCAAAGGAAGTGTATCTGTTTCTTTTGGTGGTGCTATCTCGACTAACGACCCATCAAAGAATTACGAATGCTCTTTGTCACTGACATGCCGTGATTTGTACAGTTGAAAGATGTCGATCCGATCTGCAAGAATGCTTGTAAAAAAAGAGAGAAAATTCTTGCAAACAAGCCAAAAGCATAGGCATGTCATGTTGTTAAATGAAGCTGGCCTATATACATGATATATGTGATGGCACCGATGTTTCAAAGGACCAACACTGGCAATGGCAATGTAGCTAAGACGGTAGATATAAGCATCGCCCGGATGCCGCATCCTGGTTTACTGCTTTTCATTACAAAGATAAATTCGCCAATCAATACTGCTATACCACAACACTTTATTTTCTAATCCTTATTTTCCTAATACGATATCCAAGTCATCAGGCTGAATAATATGTTTATCGGGGTTTTCTGGATAATAGCTATTAGCGCTATAGCAGTATATGCGCTCCCAAGCGGAGGAGCTATTCCGGCGTCTGCAGTGCAGTACTGGTTTTCTCAGCGCATCGACCATTTTGGCTACAACAATGCCACATGGCAGCAGCAATATCTTGTAAATGCGACGTTCTACAAGGGAGGGGGCCCAATCTATGTTTCGACCCCCGGAGAGCTCCCAGTCAGCACCAGATATGTTGATAATGTTCACGTCACCTCTCTTGCACAGAAAACAAATGGATTGTTGGTGACAATTGAGCATCGTTTTTTCGGGTCGTCAAACCCAATGCCAGACTTGTCAGGACCAAGTCTGCAAAGTCTCACCATCGAAAATGTGTTGGAGGACTTTGCATCCTTTGTGAGGACGGCAAAGTCAAGCCCAGACAAAGTGTTTCCTGTTCCAGTTTCTCCCAATGCAAGTGTTGTATTTTTCGGTGGATCGTACTCTGGAAACATTGCTGCATGGATGCGTGCAAAGTACCCAAAGCTGATAGCAGGCGCATGGGCATCATCAGCCATTTTATATGGTCGACTTGAATACTACCAATTTGATCAGGGCTTTGGCAGACATCTTCGAGCACTCGGCTGTGCAAAGCAATTTAGCCAAGCTATTGACGCTGTTGACGCAATCCTCATTTCAGGAAATACAGCCAGAATTGCTAAACTTCAGCAGGAGCTTGGTGTTCCTAATCTCACACCGCAGGACACTGCTGGGCTGCTATCAGGGCTTGGCGTTACCTTTTCTCTCTCCCCAGTTTCAACAACTGAGGATCTTATTGAGAAAAATGTATGTTCCTTTTTTAACAGCACGAGCCGGACACCAATTGCAGCCTATGCCGCAGTTATCAAAAATGCAATTAAGCAAACAGGAATGACGCAGGAGTCACTAATTAAGATGGGGGACACGTCATATGGTATTGACGATTACTCACTAGGCCAGTTTAACCGTGTGTGGTATTATATGGGCTGCAGTTGGTTTGGTAACTGGCAGGTAGCGCCTCCGCCCGCCACTAAGCTTCCCAAATACCGCTCACAGTTAGTCAGCCTCTCTTACTTTGAGCCAAACTGCCAAGCAAAGTTCGGAAAGGGCGTAGCTACTCCAGTTGATGTGGCCGCTTATAATCGAAAGTGGTTTACTATCATCAATGGTGTAAGCAATATATACTTTACAAGTGGATCGCTGGACATTTGGCACGAATCTACAGTTTTGTCTGCTGCTGGTCTCCTCCTGAAGGGGCTAAAAAACTCGTCTGCATTTGTTATTGATGGTGCCACGCATGTACAGGACTTAAACATTGGTCAGCCAAGCGATCTTACATCTGTTCGAATCTCTCGCGCTATTGGAGATGCACTGGTTTCCAGATGGATTTAGTACTTTTGGCACTCCCTATAGCCGAATATGGCTTCTTCAAAGGGGTGGTCTATAAAGCCGTTTTTCTCCGCCTTTCCGTCCAAACCAAATTAGACCTGATAATTGTAATCATATACAGTCAATATATGTTTTTTTTAACTAATACATGATCCTTACTGTTTTTGAGAAAACTATTGACGCATGGAAAATACTTGCGCCAGTTAAGGTAATTTTTGGCAGCGAGTGGTCTTGTGTTTTGCGTCGTTGGCGTTAGCAGACAAGAAACAGAACAGCAACATATTAGTAGCAGTTTTGAATAGACATATAGACGTTTTTAGCAATGTCATACCAATACAATACAACACATGCAACTTACCTTAATGTCGCCCGTATTCCCGTAAAGGAGGGTACTTGGAGAGTGCCTCATTGGCCTCAGCCAAAGGCATGACCAACAATTTAATTGGCACCGCAGGTGTTGGATACTTATTTTTTAAAAATGGCAGGCAAGCAACGCCCCCACCCATGACAGAAACCCACCATTTTAGTTACGGCAAAAATAATCATTCGGATACCCTAACGTTTATCGCAAAAAGGTGGACAAAACACTTTTGATATGAGCTTGCTATTTCCTTACGTTTGTAGTTTTAAATTTGTTGTTACACTTACCACTGGCAATGGGCGAGCCTATTACTGATGGCATTACTCGACGCAATGACGAGGGCTCCAGCAGTAGCATTCAAGGCACGCCGCCACCGGGCTATGTCTTTCCTACGCACAAGCTTGCAAAAACCATGCAGGACTCATCAAAAATTCCGCTGGTGCTTGTTGCCTGCGGCTCGTATTCCCCAGTCACGTACTTGCATCTTCGCATGTTTGGTAAGCACAGTGTGCTGGAGGGAAGGCGCGTGCCTGTAGCATGAGCGAGCAATATACACTAGTTGGCCTATGCTGAATTTAACTGCGTCCGTTTTGCTTTTAAGGTTGTAGAGATGGCAGCAGATTATTTCAACGACCACTCGAAATACGAACTGATTGGCGGGTACTTTTCGCCAGTGTCAGACTACTACCAGAAAGAGGGGCTAGCCCCTGCACACCACAGAGTGCGCATGTGCGAGTTGGCTACCGAGGCTGACTCTACATGGCTAATGGTTGATAGCTGGGAAGCCCTGCAACCATCATATCAGAGGACTGCGATTGTCCTGGACCACTTTGATGATCAGCTTAATGGAAGACTCGGCGGTATGGCGCTTCCAGATGGAACAGCTCGGAAAATCCAGATTCTACTGCTGGCGGGAGGCGATTTAATTGAGTCAATGGGGAGGAAGGATGTGTGGGCGCCAGAAGATGTAAGTTTTGTACATGCTGTTGCTGCTTCAATGTGGATATTGCAAACATTGGGATATGATTGTGGTGGGAGTCGGATTTAACAATGTATTGCTAAAAAAAATCAATTAAACTGGTATATTGTGTCATATCGGTGGTTTATTTTGCTTGTCGATGCTCTATAGCTACATCAAATACTTGGTCATTACGGGTGCATGGTTATTGAGAGAACAGGCACGGATGTGTGGGAGTTTCTGCTGTCGCAGGATATCTTATACGAACACAGGGATAACATACATGTGGTGAAGCAGGTCATATATAACGATATAAGCTCAACAAAAGTTCGCCTTTTTGTGAAGCGAAAAATGTCTATCAAATATTTAGTTCCAGACGCAGTAATGCGATACATATTTGAGAACTCGCTATATTCAACCAAGCTGACAAGAAAGCGAGACTATGTTTCCTATGCGTTCGATTAGGTGCTTGTGCACACTTTATAGACCCTGCCTAGCAGTAAATAATGGCTCTTTCCACGTAATCCTTAATTGCCGCTTTGCGAACTAGGTGTTCCTGAGCCACAAAGTGTTTGATAATTACAACTTGGGTAGAACGCCCATTTGCCTTTACATCGCCCGTAAACTAAAAGGTTGGCGTTTGACAGCCGCAACTACTGGCTCTTTTTGCTCTCTGCTTGGCTGTTAGTATGGCTGCTAGAGTTAGTGCCAAAAAGTGGAACAATCCGCTGACTGGAAATGATTTGGCAGAGAATCCAGTTATTAGCAAGAAATATAACTGCACCCGCCGCCCAGAGCAACACAAGGGTATTTTCGCCAAGAAATTCGAGCCGATAGGCCTGCTGTAGGTAAAACGCTTGCGATCCGAGCCAAATCCCGATAAGCAGCAAAGCGCCTGGCACAAGCTGCCGCGAGTTGTACTGCCAGATGACGGGTAACAGACATATATACCACATAAAATACTGCGCCGTGCATACCTTATTATAAGCTACAAACGCAAATGTCTGTGCAAATGCTGCAAAGTAAAGATCACCCCCGAACGATAGCCCCAGTGTGACTACAACAATTGCTTGCGGAATAAATGACAGCAGACCCATGACAACGCTGGCCGGCGAGTAGAATCTGAGGTATATCGGAAGAAACCACATGGAATAGTTGTGGCGGTGGTCTTTGCGAGTGACATGGTACAAGTAGGTTTCCTCAACAAACTCTTGGCCATAGATACCAAACATGGCAGTATTGAGAGCAAGAAAGACACTTGCGCTGACAGCAAAGAATTTTATGCGGTGAGAGTTAAACAAACCACGCACGCGAGCCCATGAAGATGACCGGTCCGAGACAACGAAAGGTTTGGTTCCGAGCATGCTAAGCAGTGGCAGAGCGTATATGATAGGATAAATCTTGAGATGCACTGCAAGTCCAAACATAGCTGACCCGCGGACAACATGCTTGCGTTGAAACGCGTAGAAAGTCGCCATCACCGCTGCACAGACAACAGATTCTGCGCTCCCGCGTGTAGATATGTTGGCAACCTGTGGGTTAAGTAGCCACAGTGCTGCGTATGCTGCTGCCGCACGTTCACTAGTTCCCCGCAGTCGGGTGATGCGTGCGATCAGTATGCCGACAATACAGTCGCATGTAACGAACAGCCATTTACCAAAGGTTGCGTGAAGCCAGATGTTTGGCGTCAAGAGCCACGCAAGTACCGGCGTGTATCGGTACGTGAGCCGTTGATATGGGCTACTGCCGCCCCACACAAGAAACGCGGCATCTGTAAAGACATTGTAGTCAATATCGGTGTACTTGACTGTCATGTAAGCATCCTGCCACAGTCCGTAAAACAGCATACACACGCGTAAAAGCAGCCCTCCTGCAACAACATTGCGAGTCGTCAATAACCGCATTCCGACAGCGGCACCAAGCACTGATTTATGGCAAAGTTGAAAGATACAGCACAGAGGTGAAATATATAGCCTAAGTAATATAGGACAGATGGGAAGTGGAGTCGGGAGACAAGCTCAATAGCAGCCCACCCGATCCCAGTTACACCTCCTCTATCAACCACGTGATAAGCTGTCTCCACCAGAGGCTGAATGGCCCAATCACTTTTGACCAACAAAAGACACACACAACAAGCAGTCTTTTTTGACAGTCTCTGAAAACGCAACTCTTCTCCTCTCTTTGTAGATTCTGACAACTGCAATTTTGTGATGGTAAAGTCGACAATTATAGCGCGTGTAGTGGATGGGCTGCCGCTGGCAGCATCAATGGACGACGAACAGGCAGAGTCAGAACTGGCTGGGTACAAGTCGCAGGCAAAAGCTATATTTAAAAAGCTCAATTCACAGTCTGAGCCAATGTGCTCAATCGAGTCCGGGCCATACTACCTCCACTATCTGCTGGACCAGGGAGTGTGCTATCTTTGCATCTGCGACAAGTCGTTTCCGCGCAAGCTGGCGTTCAATTACTTGGACGAGCTGGCAAAGGAGTTTTATATGAGCTATGGCAGCGAAATTGAGAGAGCCAACCTACGGCCATATGCGTTTATCAAGTTTGATACGTTTATTCAGAAGACCAAGCGGATTTATGAGGACTCGCGAACGCAGCAGAACCTGTCAAAGCTCAATGAGGATCTACGTGACGTCACACAGATCATGACGAAGAACATGGAAGACTTACTATGGCGTGGTGGTAGCCTTGACCGCATGAATGCGCTTTCTGATCGTCTGCGCGATCACTCTGAGAAATACCGCAAGGATGCACGGCGGCTGAACCTTGAGGCTCTATATCGCAAGTATGGCATCCCGGCTGCTATTATCCTTGGCTTTCTTTTAATATTGTATCTCCGCTTTAAAGTGTTTTGAGTCTGTTTAATTCCTTGCATGCGTGATAGCACAGCTAGTAAAACACATGCTCTCTTGTATACTTTGGCATGGGCTACACACCCATGACTAGCTCTAGATATCCTTCTATTTTGTTGCTGCCGAATAAAGCACCAGATTACTTTTATTTAGTTGTGATGGGCGGTATTAAGCACAGTCATAACTCGCACGCAGCTTGAGCATATTTGGGTGATTGTACCAAGGAATTCCCAAAGCCATAACATCTTTATTGGTTAGCAGGCGGCGGGGAAGGAGGGCTGCCCTTTGCATTTGTGCTCACAAACTGCATGCCATTCTTACTTTGTACTCTTATTGTCTCTTCACAAGTTCTCATACCCCTGCATTTAACATGACACATACTTGTATGGACAGTGATGTTGCGTCCAACTCATCTGTGCATATGGCTGATCACACACCTGACGACGCTGCGCTGAACAAAACAGCTGTTAAGACACAGACACTAGTACAAGTAGCACGAAGCAGGCTAACCCTTACAGACACTGGCTACCATCTGCAGAGTATAGACCATCCAGACAAGGTGCTTTTGCTTGCGTTTGACGGGCGTATAAACGTGCTAGGTATGCAAAATGACGGCTATACTATGCAGTACCATTGCATAGACTTCTGCTTCACGCCTAAAGCGCAGATGATCTTTTTTTTCTCACATATCTGAATGTTGCAAACATTTTTTTTTTACAAAAACAGTAGACAACGCAGAGTCAGACGCACACAAAGAGGATTTAGAAACGTGCGTGCCAAGCCACGAAGACGCACATTCGGTACTTGTACACGCTGTTGTAGGTATATTTGCGCTCGAACGACACAAGTACGTTCTCGTGGCTACCAACAGCCATTGCCGAGGCGCAATTCGTGGAAGCGATATTTATGAGATTTCTGCAGTGAGAGCGCTGCCTCTGGATAAGGACAGCGGAAAGGCGGTGTTCTATAGTCTTCTTAGAGCACCAGGTCCAACTTTGAGAAATAAGGCCGGATCTACATTGTCATCGCCAGCATTGACTAGAAGTAGTACAGATTCTGATGCAGTCCATGAGTCAGACAACGCGGAATCCGCGCCTGTTACGAAAGCAAAGAGCTCTAGTGTCTCTGCTAAGACCACGGAGGAGATTCAACCGGTCAGCGAAAGCATTGAAAGTGCAGATGTGGGGTTGAAGTGGCTGTCGCCCCAGATAGCAAAGCTATTTTTACAAGGAGGAGAGGCTTCCACAGGTATGACTAGTTCCTCAGGGACACTGTCACAAACGGGCAATTCTGTTGACGATGGACCGTCAGGGCCAAATGTTAAAAAACGGGAGGCAGACACGTCATCGGCTGGGAGCTCTACGCCCACTGCTATTGCCTATGGCTTATCTGAGGCTCCTAACCTGGCGGCTGAAACAAGTCGTACAAGCGCATCTTTGGAGCGCATGGAGATGCGCACTTTGGAGGAGATTACCCGCGTGTTTAGCACCAGCGGATTGTTTTTCTCGTATAAGTATGATCTCACCCGCGCATTGCAGGTCAAGGGTGCACACGGTCTAGATAGCGAAAGGGAGCCACTGGCGAATGTTGCCGACAGTAACTACTGGTTTAACCACAACATACAGCTTCCTCTGCTGGCACAGAACGGCGCAGAGTGGGCACTGCCTCTAATACAGGGGTGTGTGCAGGTGACCCACTGCCAGATAACAGAAGATAATCTTTTCCAGATATGCTTGCTGTCTCGCCGCTGCTGCAAACGGATTGGGCTGCGATACGAGCGTCGGGGAGCGGATTCTAGCGGCCATGTTGCCAACTTTGTGGAGACCGAGCAGATCCTTGTGCTTGAAGCGAGCGATTTACCGCCGCACTATGCAAGCTTTGTGCAAATTCGTGGCTCGATTCCTTTCTTTTGGAAGCAGCCAGCATCTGGTTTACAACCTTTACCAGTGGTGACAAAGACCAACAGCGAGAATGTAACCATCTGCGCAAAACACTTGCAGCGCGTGTCTGGTCGCTTTGGAAGGTTGGTGCTGTTGAATCTGGTCGAGCATAAGGGACGCGAAGCTATTGTCGGCGGCGCGTACGCGAACTTTGTTGGGCAATGTGTATCAGATGAGCTAATAGATGCGCACATGATTCGGTATGTTCCCTGGGACTTTCACCACGAGACACGCGGCATGCGCTATGACAACGTTAAGCAGCTAGTCATGCAATTACAGCGCGAGACGGCTGATATGGGCTATTTCTGGCATTCGGGCGGAGATGTGTTTACTCAACAACAGGGTGTGTTTCGAGTGAACTGCATGGACTGTCTTGATCGGACAAATGTGGTGCAGAGCGCGCTGGCTGGCTTTGTTCTTAATGAGCAGCTTGTGCGCTTGGGTGTTCATGTTGCCCCCGAGCAGGGATTGGCTGCTTATCCGGGACTAGAGACGACGCTAAACAATCTGTGGGCCAACAATGGCGACTATATCAGCCGGCAATATGCAGGCACACTGGCGATGAAAGGCGACTTTACGAGAACAGGCAGGCGAAATTTTGGTGGTGTGGTAAACGATGCAACATATTCATTGGCTCGGCTGTGGATTGGCACGTTCCGCGACTACTTTTCGCAGTCGGTGCTGGACTTTGTCATGGGCGGCAACAATGTGAGCGACGTGTTTCGCGCACTTGTCGATCTACGGTCGCGCGAACCCGATCATGTATTGCAGATGGTGCAGATGCGGCAGGCTGCAGTCGAGACCAGCGTGGCAATGGCCGTGAATGATGGCGAGCTGGTACAGCTTGCATGTATTGTGCACTCGCCAATGGCGCATAACACAACAAAGCTGCGCGACATTGCAGACTCGGTCTTGGTAGTCACTGACGTGGCAGTTTACATATGTCGTTACGATTACCAGCTGGAAAAGGTATCCGAATTTCTCCGCATTGAGCTTTCTGTCCTTGCTGGCGTCCGGTGTGGTGCGTATATTACAGACACACGCACACCGCAAGGCTTGGATCCGACCCGCAACCACGGCCTCGTTCTGTTTTTCCCTGCCAATTCCTGCGATCGAATCTCGGGTAGTAGACTTTCCACCAACAGGGCAGGGGTGATTGAACAGCAGGCTAGTCTGCCCATCCCGGAGACACCACAGGCATTGGCGCCAGATATAACCACTGCTGGCGATGGTAGTGTTGTTAATCACTTTGTAGCGTGCAAAATGGCCACTGAGATGCAAGTTGTAATGCAGGTTGTACCAGCCACATCTGAAGCAAAAGCTGATGGCTGCGCACAATTGCTCGGGCTTTCCGGTCAGCAGGGGCTAGCGCGTCTGGGTAGTCTAGAGAGACAGTCGCCAGATCTTATAGCAGAGTGTTTGTCTTCGACCATGCTGTCGTTCAGGAATGCGGCTGGGGTTACTGCAGGTACCAACAACTTTATTATCGAGGCTCCGATTATCAGCGCTGCTACGGCAAAGCAAAACACAAGCTTTGTTGATAAAGTCGCTAACAAACTGCACAACGCTCTATGGATCTGAACAGATATTGATCCAGACAGCCTGTCACGATTGCTAAAAGTCATATAATACAATTTGCATAGAGATGGTGTCACATGGTACGCATAAGTTACAGAAAGAGGCAGACGATAGCACTCCTGCCAAAGCTGCGCATTTTTTTTTAACTCAAGTTCCGCAGTCAAACTTCTACAACCTACATACCCTCGTTTATTTAAAAATGGCCGATGACAACAGTGGTAAAAGTAACAGTGCTGACGTTGGCAGCAATAAAAACAAGACACAAAAGTTTGATCCGATAATGGAGGGATACGCGAGGAAAATTCTGGGCGAAGACGCTGAGATTCCCAAAGATTATGCCTCATTGATATTAGAGGCCAGACGACGCGGTCGTGAGGGCCAGCCTCAGCCGCATCTACGGCCGCATCGGTGCGATAGCCATTTACAGGATTTCCTTGACGGTATATTTCTAGGTGAGGCATGGGAATCGGCCAAGGTATACTTTACCTGTCTTAAGTCTAAGCAGGGGCAAGAGCCCGAGCGATACAAGCTCAAGGGCGATCCGAAATCCATTGGGCGCTAGACTAAGCCAGCATATCTAAAAAGTGAGCTTGGTCTTTCCCTGCACGGGTTTGAAATGTAGCGACACTATCATATTTTTTCTTTTTGCAGTGTAATCAATAAGCAGCCTAGAAAATATAGTGAAAAATATAAAAGATGTGGTTGATTGTAGAGAAACAAGTCTACACGACAATGTCCTTATTGCTTACAGGGACAGGGGGCTTCCGGAACGCCTTGTATCCCTTGGGTTCCATGGGGTCTTCTTCATGCTGAGATGGGCGGTAGTGACGGATGTACTGCAGAGCTGTCAACTCTAGCGTATGCGGCTGGATTCCAAGATCAGCAAAGGTCTTGATGGCAGGCTTGCCGGTGGGAACCTCATCGGCCAATAGCATATCAATTTCATGATGACTAGTGTAGTGGAAAGGCATGAGGTCAGCAACCTTTGCAAAAGAGCGAAAAAGCGGGGTCGGAATGTTGACATGCCACACCTTCTCGCGGATCAGAAACTGGACGAGATCTATGACATCCTTGCGAGTGTACTCTTTGGGGTTGTATAACTCGAAAGTTTGACCAACAGTGCTCTCGTCATCGCGAATGCTATCGATGGCGTGGGCGACATCGGACACACATACTGGGCGCAGCTTTTGTTGTGCGTTGTTCACAGTAAGATAAAAGTGCTTGTTCTTCCCTATGTTGTTCAGTAGCTCATCCTCATAGCCATACATAGTTGCTGAGCGGACAATATTCGCACCCGGGAAGCTCTCGCGCACACGCTCCTCGCCAAACGCCTTGGTGACAAGAGCCTGCGACTGTGCGTCGGTTCTGGCGCAAATATTGGACATGTGGATAAATCGAGACACACCAGACTCGCGCGAGACATTTGCGATGCGCTGTGCACCCTCGACATGCACCTGATCAAATGAAAAGTTCTTTGTCTCATAGTTGCGGCCGATAAGATTAATAACCACATCGGAATAGCGAACACACTCTTCAATTTGTTCTGGATTGCGCAGATCAAACTCCATTGGTATGACCATACCCAGATCACCTGTAGGCCGCAGATGGCGTATGTACTCAGTCAATCCGCGGTAGGGAACTATGACCTTGGTCCCCTCGCGTGCAAGGCGAGCAACAATATACCGTCCTAGAAAGCCACTACATCCAAAGACCGTCGCGGTCTGGCCAGTCCATGACTGCCGTCCATAGGTACCGCGGCCAACAAGGACATCGCCTGTGGTCCTACGTACAGTTATGTCGGCTTTTCCACGCTTAATAAGCCTGGGCGAGCTGGATACACCTACAAGCGTCAGCAGCAGCAAAAATCGCCGCAGATAAACATAATAATTAGCAGCTTTGTGTTTCAGCTGACAAGCACAGTGGTCGTTGACCCGACAGAGCCCTGTTGAATCCAAGAAAAAGATGCATGCGCAACAATGAGATTCCTACCCAGCGCACCGCGATTAAACGACTTTGCAAACATGAGCAGCACCAGTCGTCTATTTGAGTTCTGCTTTACGATACGCAGCGGTAAATTTCGAATAAGCAAGAAAAAAAAAAAAGAAAGCAATTGAAGGGGCTTGTGCTGAAGAGACAGCTAGAGAGTCGCTAGCTGGTGAGGTGCGTCGGCACCTAAGGCGACTAGCAGCACTAGGCATATCGATTGATGTGAGAGATCACCAAGTATCAAATCAGACGCAGCACAGGGCGTAGCTGGTGGGTCTACTGCTGTTGTCGATGCGCATCTTGACCAGAGCTTCATGAGCAAGATGCAGACAAAAATCATTGTGCATGGGTGGACGAGAAGCAGCAATATGACGGCAGTTATGGTGGGGCGGAGCGCGTGGGAAGTGAGGCCAGACACCTCGTCCAAGCACGATTGCTGCATCACTAATTTTCCAGACTCATGTGGCGACGGCGTTCCCATGGGGTGCCCAGCGCGGGTTGGCCCCCCTGCAGCGCACCACCCCCCTTTCTTTTGGCGCATGGGACAATTGAGCACTCAAAGGAGCAAAAGAGTGATGACGGCTGCATGAAAAGTATAAAAGGCCGCGTATTCCACGCTCCAGGTTTTGACAGGCGCAACACTCTGCAACGCAAAACTCGCACAGACATTTTACAAACATTTACTGGCAGCACTCAATCCATTCAAGCCAATAGAACATTTGCAATATTTTCGATCGTCCTTACTTACGAGCATGGCCAACATTAGCGCTGCCACAACCAAAGAGGCCATTGCCCTCGAAGACGCCTATGGTGCGCACAACTACCACCCTCTACCAGTTGTTATTTCACGCGGCAAGGGCGTGCATGTGTGGGATCCTGAAGGCAAGCGCTACTATGATTTTCTCTCAGCGTACTCGGCAGTCAACCAGGGCCACTGCCATCCGCACATTATTGAAGCGCTGACGCAGCAGGCCTCGCAGTTGTGCCTATCGTCACGCGCGTTCTACAACGATAAGCTGGGGGCGTACGAGCGGTTTGTGACGGAGTACTTTGGGTACGAGATGATGTTGCCGATGAACACGGGCGTAGAGGCAGTGGAAACGGCTATCAAGCTTGCGCGCAAGTGGGGACACGTCAACAAGGGTTTGAGGGACAACGGATTTGTCCTTGGCGTGGGCGGCAACTTCCACGGGAGGACCATGGGCGCCATCTCCATGTCGACGGATCCCGATTGTCGCAAGGGCTTTGGTCCGTTTATACCCAATATAACGGCGACCAACCCCGACACAGGCGCAACTATCCGCTACAACCATGCAGAGGACTTGGAGGCTGTGCTTGAGGCCTACGGCGATCGGGTGGCTGGGTTTATTGTTGAGCCAATCCAAGGCGAGGCCGGAATCAAAATGCCCGAGCCCGGGTACTTAAAGCGTTGCTATGAGCTGTGCAAAAGACACAATGTGCTGTTTATCTGCGACGAGGTTCAAACTGGTGTCGCGCGCACTGGCACGCTGCTTGCAATTGAGCACGAGCAGATCAAGCCAGACATTGTCATTCTTGGCAAGGCGCTTTCTGGCGGTGTCTACCCAGTCAGCGCAGTGTTGAGCTCACGTGAGATTATGCTGACTATCAAACCAGGGGAGCATGGCTCGACATACGGCGGAAATCCGCTAGCATGCGCGGTTGCGGTGGCTGCACTCGAGGTGGTGCGCGACGAAAATCTCACGGAGCGAGCGCACGAGCTAGGCATGCGGTTCCGGGAGGGGCTGCGTAAGATCAGCTCACCGCTGATTAAGGACGTGCGCGGGCGTGGCCTGCTCAATGCCATCGAAGTCAACCCAGTTGAAGGCAAAACAGCGTGGGATCTGTGTCTGCTCTTACGCGACCGTGGGCTGCTGGCAAAGCCAACTCACGACACCATCATCCGTCTGGCCCCGCCGCTGACCATTACTGCTGAGCAGCTTGATGAATGCGTGAAGATCATTGTTTGCGCAATCGAGGATTACTCCAAGTAAGCGCGACGTGCTCTTTGCCCGTCCAGTTCTCTAAAGCGTTTTTTTTTTTAAATCTACTTTTCCACTTTTGTTTTTACAAGCATTTTTCTTACATAACATAAGACAGCTAACTCGACGAAATGCTTGTGTTGCGGATAGCAGCTCTAATTGCTGCTTGCAGTGTCATGGTGGACGCAGCTGTAAAGGGGCTTCGCACAGAGGAGTCATTCGTCGAAGAACTAGTCGTAAAGCCTCTGGCCGACGGCAAGGTTCTCTTGCATTTCGAGTTCACTATGCACGAGACAGTGGCTGCTCGCAATGGAAGCCTTCACAGCTACCATCTCCTTCCGCGACAAATTGGCGAGATTGCTTGGCGTTATGGTCTCAGCGAGCTTCGACTGGCATTTACACAGGGCAGCTGGCGAGAAAGTCGGTGGGGCTACGCGCCTGCCGCTATGCAGGGAGGCGGCGCCGAGATTCTGGCGCGGATCGAAGGGTCGGCGGACACTGCAGCACATCGGTGGACGGGTCTGACGAACGCGTTATCGGGAATCTTTTGCGCATCGCTTAATTTTGTAGGCGAAGAGAACACTGATTTTCCTCGCATGTCATTTGAAAGCGAAGGCAGCAGCAACAGCAGCATTCTAAGACGTGGCTATCTTGCGCGCGAGAATGTATGTACCGAGAATCTGACCCCATGGATCAAGCAGCTCCCATGCCAGTCTAAGAGCGGAATTGGCATGTTGCTCAACCCACACCGCCTCTACAACATGCATTTCCATACAATGGGCGTATCTCTTGACTCTGTCGCTGACGTGGCTGGAAGTGGCAATCCGGTGCTGCGCTATAAGCAGCAGCTGTCTGTGGTTCTCGACCCACATTCATTTGGGCTCCGCAACAGTAGCTGGTCGTTGAGTGAGCTTATGGACAGGCGTCTCGGTGCTGCGTGTCCTGTTGCTAGCCAAAGTACTATACGAGTTGCTTTGCCGGAGGTTGGCCTGCGCATAACTCCAAAGCCGGATTCCGTTAGCAAGGTTGCTGAGCGACTTGTCCACACGTTTGATATGCAAAGGCGTAAAATCGAAGACATTGGTTTTACCTTTGAGCCCAATGCACTACCAGCGCAAGAAAACTCATTGCCGGCTGTTGCTGCTCATCGTTATGTCACTGGTCATGGCGGGAGCAGTGGAGGAGTCGAGTCTACCATAGTCAACCGCCGTGCCGAGCCAATCACGGTGACATACCTCGACACACTTCCCTGGTATCTTCGTGTGTACTCACATACACTGGTGATCAAATCTGAGCTTGAAGGCGCAGCGGCTGCGGTGCTAAAACCCTCCAGGGCTATATTTACTCCAGCGATCGATCGTGGTCGGCCATCATCTATGGAGCTTGAGCTTGAGCTGCCACCAAACTCGCGCACAGTTCTGCGCTACGATTTTGACAAAGGTTTTCTGCGCTATACTGAACATCCTCCCGATGCCAACAGGGGTTTCAACATTGCTCCTGCCATTGTTTCCTACAAACTTTCTACCGCCAACTCCACCGCCGATCGGCCACTATTCTGCACTGCGGATGCTGCCGAGCCGCAAAAAAACAAAGAGTGCACTGTTCACGTGTATACGGAGCTATTTCTAGCAAGCCTGCCTACGCCCGATTTCTCGATGCCCTACAATGTAGTATCCATTTCGTGCACGATTTTGGCGTTGTTCTTTGGTCGCGTTTTCAATCTGCTGACGCGCGACTTTGTTGTGCTGAACAAAGAATAACTC
>JANBTM010000130.1:16286-27437 GCA_027578695.1 Coemansia sp. RSA 1365 | reverse complement strand
GATATAACAACTGTGGCCGGTTATGTTGTGACATTTCTACACGAGACGCCACCCATCTGTTACCAAAAAGCGCAACAAAAAAAGGGAGGAGGGGCCAGCCATGTTCTCGGCCGTGTCTTTCTTTGATTTTGGAAACAAAACACAAAAAAATATCTGTTTCACTTTCTGTATGTTGCAGGAACCAAGACAAAAGACGCTGGTAATTACACGCAAGGTAGGGCCAGACCCACAGCGGGTCCAACAAGACTCAGCCAGGCTGCGACATAGTTGTCTATGCCGATTTGCACAACGCCGCTTCTATCATTCGAGGAAGGTGCAACTACCGCCCGCAGTAGAGCAGCAGTATGACAAGGATGTAAATACAGGTAGGGGTGGCCTAGCACTGGGTGTTCCTGGATGCCTAATGCCCCGCCAAAATCCACAGCAGCCATTGCACCACGTACCACATTGTCGGTGACCAGCAAATCAACTACACGTCCCACATCCAAAACTACCTCCATATTACCAGTCTCGTCTAGCTGACACGCACGCACATACACCACTGGTACCCGCCATGTGCGCGAATAGACTATGTGGTATTCTACATATCCACCACTCTCTTTAGTGGCGCTTTCAGATAGGTAAATATCCTGCAGCGGATCGACATCCTCTAGCTCTATCCCTGCATTGTCTACCGAAAGACTAATGTTATTAAGGTACCTATTTTGTTTTGAAAGCAGTGGCCTGCGTAGCTGCAAATACTGCTGCCATGCTGAGCGACCTCGAATAACTATGTTGGTATCAGTAACACCGCGCTCTATTAGTGGCGTTGCATACTGTTCCACAAAGCGCTCAATACATTGGACAAATTCGTCTTGCGTCAGATATGGAAAGTCGGTTAGTGTTCCAACATTGTTGGGCATTGTTTGGGAACGCTGTGAAATAAATTCATAACCACGAAACAAACAAAAAAAAAAACTATCCAAATATCCAAAGCACGTATAAAAGTAAGAACCTTTTGTAGCTACTTACACAAGTGAAGTTGTGCAAAAAAGTTTAGACCCACACAAGTAAACACGGCTCGTCCTAATTAATCGGCTCGAGCTGGTGGCTCGTTTTTTGCCATACCAAAGCGGATCCAACAAAACGACAGCTATGGCAGAGTTTCAGTAAAGTTCCGCCTTTTTTCGTCGCTAAGCGCTGGTATAAAAACAATTACAGGTGCGTAAAGTATATACTATTATTTTCACGCATCCAGTCCACACACACGCGCATAGAGAGCCAGATACACATGATAAACGCAGGATTCCGAGAAAAGGTTGAATTAATAAAGGCGCATCCAACGCAGTTTGAGGAGCGAATCCATGGCCAAAAATAAAATCTGACGGTGTCAATGGATGCGAGTTGTCCGAGTTTACACGTACAGCTTATGATGGACGTGGTAACAGCGTTGGAAGGGCAAAAAAGAACTTTGAATTTGATACTCTACTTAAAGTGGATTCGCGTGGATTTGCTATTTTTGAACGTAGACAGAGAATCTTTATGCTTTTTTCCATGTTGAAAGCATAGGAATTCGTCTAGCGTAATTTATTCAGTGGTTTGTGTGTGTGGGCTTGAGCGTGCTTGTACAGCAGATTCACAAACCTTGAGAGCGTTGAAGGTTCTCGGCAGTATGCGGTGTTCTAATGCTACAAAACCCCTTGAACAGGTAGAAGCTAATAATATGTGCAAATCTCTACAATATCTTTGAATTGCCAACAAACAAAATTGCTGGCAGTCCTTTTTTTGCTGTAGGGATAACTGGTCTACGTTTACCTTGGTAGCTCATTTTTACTATTAAAAATGGCCACCACCCACATTCTGAAGCGCGACAGCGCACTTCCCACTGAGACGGAGCTTCTGGTTGACCGTGCGCTGCAGGATCTCGAGTCACACTCGCCTGAGCTTAAGAAGGATCTGCGTCCGATCCAGATCACAGCAGTGAAGGAGGTCGAGGTGACTGCAGGCCGCAAGGCTTTGGTTATTTTTGTTCCTGTGCCTCTGCTCAAGGCGGTGCACAAGGTTCAGCAGCGCGTTATCCGCGAGCTGGAGAAGAAGTTCTCGGATCGCCAGGTGCTTTTCATTGCCCAGCGTCGCATTCTCAAGAAGCCGCCTCGCGTCAACCGCGCCAAGCAGCCCCGCCCCATGTCGCGCACTCAGGCTGTTGTTCACGACAAGATCCTTGACGACCTTGTGTACCCCACCGAAATTGTTGGCAAGCGTACCCGCGTCAAGGTCGACGGCTCCAGGACCATCAAGGTCTTCCTGGACTCGAAGGATGCTACCAGCCTCGAGTACAAGCTCGACACTTTCTCGGCCGTTTACCGTCGTTTGACTGGCAAGGACGTTGTCTTTGAGTTCCCTGCTGAGCATGCCTTCTAAAGCCCTCTCTCATCCTGTTTCACTTGTCGAAAAATAAGCCTGGACTGACCAGTTTCCTATTGTGTGCACTGTGTATGCTCTTCCGCTAACAAATGATATAAACCACCAGACGCAAGTCATTGAGTCTGTGCTAAGACAAAGACGAGGGGTTTTCTTGCGTCCTTCGTATTATTTTTGTGTTTTGTGACTTGCATTTTGGTTATTTATTTTTGCGTACTTTTTGTCTTCAAATGCCTGAAGATGGCAGCAGCAATGCCGACCATTTGGCAGTGTTTCGTAGCATATGGAAAGGAAGCGATCGTACAGTCGGAGCCCGGGGTCTGCTTCGGACGGAGGTCCTCACACATATACTTGACTGTCTTACCTGGCGTGAACTGGGTCTGCTACTTGTCCGACTCTCACAGCCGCTTAGTGCTGAGCCATTAGGCCCAGATGACAAACATCGGCTACCCTGGATCCGCTGTTTAGCCGCACTTGCTGGTACATTAGCATATATGCAGATGGCAAAGAAGTTTGCGTCAGACAGCCCAGTCGTACCTGTAAACCCTACCTTTGTGACTACAGTATTTGCAGACATGGCAGCAGCTACATTATATATCCAACAAAAAACTACAGACGCGTATCCAGAGTTAGTCTATTCTGTTTTCAAGGCCATTGCAGTTGTTCTTATAGCGCACGAAAAGGATGATCCTCCCAGGTTTGCAGCCGATGCTGTTCTGAACGGGTTGGTAGGTAGTGGCAGTTTCTCCAAGGAACCTTCTAAACGTCGGCGAATTACAAGCGGCAGCCCAGCGCCTTTAAATCCGCTGGCAAGAGAACGCAATGGGTTTCTTCAGCTGCTTGGAGACACGTTATATGACAAAGCACATAGTTCTACACATAGGCATATTATCCGTATACTGCGCGCTCAAAATGGAGCTGTTGTCACTAAGGCTACTACTGGTTCTGATACTGAACTCTTTCAGTCGTCGGTGCTTCGTTTAATTCACGCACTGGCTGATCGGGCACAGGATCTAATGGAGCCCAGCTCCCAAACCGATGAGGCATATCTGGGAAACGTTTTTGCTTGCATTCGGGACATTGTGCCTTTAGCAAAAGCACCCACAGCCGATAAATCCATATCCGCGTTACATCAACCGATAGAGTCTGCGGCGAGAGTATCGAAACAACTGAGTGCGTTATTCAAGCCGTACATTTTTGAAAAGGAGACTGTCTCGCTTTACAGCTTTTGTGCTGATAAACGTCACCGATGTTATCAATGGGCTGCACTATGCCATATTACTTCCTGGATTTCAGGCTGGCTTCTGCATTCCAATATTGTGACAGAAGCACTGGCAGAATGCGGCCGTCTGTGCTGGCTTCAAATTCTTGATACAGCGTCTGAGGATGTATCCGCAAATCATCAGATATGGTTTTTGTTGTTGTGTGAGTCCCTAGGTCATATTGCGGTTGTCTACCCGTCTTTACAGAGCACCAAGAGTGCTGTGAATATGCCACTATTCATGCTCAGCATTGATACGCAGATGCAGGTATTCTCGGGTATTTCGTCGCTAATCACTCGGATTATTGGATGTCTGTCAACTACTACTTTTTCACAAAATATTACAAGGTCGCTGGTGCTCAAATGTTTGCATCTATGCGAGAAAATTCTGCGTTTAATTCGGCCTCAGGGTGCGTCATTGGGACTGCCGATATCTGGAATTCGTGCAGCAGTGTATACCGAGGAGGAAAATGAGTTTCATCTGGCTCGGTGCGCTCCTGAAGAGTATATTTTTCGTCCAGAGTGCGCAGTGCTCCTGGATAATCCCGTTATCGAAGATCCTCCAGATGTTTCTGTCAGACAAGAGCGCGAAGAATCTCAGGAGTGCGATCGTGAGGTTAGACTGGGGGAAATGTTCAAGGCCTTTTCTATCTTGTCTGATCAGATTGCGGATGTCAAAACTATAGACGCGCTTGAAATGCGCAACATACTGGCAATGGCATTCCGTACATCTCTGCGTTGGATTAACGCATTCGCAGTCAATGCTCGTGACAATGCGGGGAAGCAGCTTTATGTACTTGAGACGCAGAGGCGTATTAACATTGGACTTGTTGGCGACAAGGCGCGACTTCTTACGTTTGCTACCGATTGGACGCGTTTGCAGAAAATTCCTGTAGTGCGTCAATCCCGCGAAGCTAGTGCTGCAGATGCAGATTCTACTGAAAAAATTACATACAAGCCAGTTGTAGGACAGGTGCTAAGAGTTCTGGCAGCAATATCAGTTAAGGCAATTGTTGGTGTCACCAGCCAAAATATTGTAAAGCAATGTCTTACATGGGACAGCGAGGATGTTAGTAGTCCATCCAGCGCCGAACATGTCAATCGTTTCTGCAAAAATCTGGAGGCTATGCTGTCAGAGAGCGATTTTGATGCTGCGGCATTTTCATCATTGCAGATTCTTGCAAGCATATTCGGTTTACGTTCACATCTATTTGCCTACGACATTGCATTGGTACGTTTGCCAGATCTACAAATCCGTAGTCACAGTCCAGAATCTACAGAGGCATTGATGCAGTTGGCCATGCAAACGGGAGTCTGTCAGCTGCTTCTTGAACCCTGTATTCTAAAGCAATGTATTGGACGTGTGCGCGATGGAAAATTATTACAAAATTCTTTGGCATTATGTTCGTTTCAAATATGGCTTGATATGATTGGCAATGTAGTCAGACATAGTCTGTTTAGAACTTATATCGGACTGTCACACAGTAGCCAGGATAGCAGCATGTCAGATAAGACGGACCATCAGCATCCATTATTTAAGACATGGTGGTGTCTGGCACTTGTACTTAGCATCAAATGCTTATTTACCGTGCTTGAAACTCCTAATGTTACCACAGACAGCATGCGGCTTGCGTGTATAATGCCGTCACATCTAGTTTCCTGGCTTGTTTATCTGCCAATGACAGAGAGCTTTATCAGAGGTCTTGTTTATAGTGGATATAGCCAGCATAGCGATGTCGACCTTGGCCCATTCAAGTCTATTGTTTATACCATGTTTTTTCTTGCGTGTCGGCTATGGCGAGAGTTCCCAATGTTGGATCGGTCTTATTTAAGTGATGATATGGACGCTCTGCGTATTTGTCGCGATGTGTGGGGAATTTCGTATGGTGCGCTCTGTTTCTTCAAACATGCGTCCCGATACAGGGTTATTCGACGGGCCTTTATTGAACTGGATTTGGCTGGCCATCTTTGCAAGGTAGTCGCAGCCTTGCTTTCTGGGGCAGGGACACCAGAGCTAATATTGTCGATTAAACGTGACGCTATGTTATCCGCCAGTAAACAGGCTTTACCAGAAAACGACAACCTGGAACATGATCCACTCTCGTTTCCCCTTCTCGAGCTTAGCGAGAATATTGATCTGAATAGCGATGGTGACTATGAGAAGAATGATGACAACCAAATTACAGATATAGAGAACTGTTGTACTTCTGAAGACAGTGCTGATGGCGATATGTTTGAGAAGCTTTTACTAGAATCAGCTCAACAGCGAAAACCTATTCAAAAGCAGCGGTTATTGGACGAGTATTACAGTACAAAGTTGCTGGCACCTTTGTGGTCGGAATATACAGATCAGCTACTTGCACTTCCTGCTTTCATCGTATTTGGTTCTGAATCTGACAATGTTGGACAAGCAGGATTTATTGATATACTGACAGACAGCGATGGCATTATTTTTCAGATATTTTCTCCACTTCTTGTAGCCAAGCAGCATTTGGCAACTGATAATGCGCTGTGGCTGGCAGTCTACAAGGCAGCACCACTAAAATCCATTATGTACGCCATCAAATCTGCATTACCCGAGAAAATTCCGCAAATCTCCGTGGCAGCTGCGCTGATCTTGCCAGAGCTGACATTTGTTAGACATTCGGATGATGTAGAGAACGGTGTCGCTGCGATTGTGGACAGCCTTGTAAATGGATTGTTTTGCGACCGCAAGAGTAGATGTGCATCAGCGCTTCTATTCTTGGCGTGGCGGCAACGGCAGTCAATATGCAGTCAAGCCAAGCTCTGTCCGAAATATCTACAATCTGAAGTAAGTGAGATGCTCGAAAACATGAAGCCAGACGCCGCATTTCTGGAAGCACAAGGGATAAGCACCGTCAATAATCGGAGTTTCCATACTGACAGAGACCAATTGGGCGACCTGATAACACTTAGTGGCACGGAGATGAGGAATGACCACCAGCCGATCGCCACCTCAATGACACTCTTGGCTAAGCACTCGTCAGTATTCGGTGTCCTGTTCACAGGCGGGTTTTCAGAGGCGCAAGCAGCCTTATCTGGCAAACGGCACTTTGATCTGGACAGCCATCATAACACATTGGTCGGGCTTATCGCTTTTCTTCACAAGTGTGTGATTTCTGAGCATTACGAGGAGATAGTTTTCAGCCCAAATTCGCTTGATGAGGATATTGACATTCTTCGTTTGGCCATTTTCTATGACCTCCGACCCGTCATTGTTCTTTTATCCTGCCACATTTCTGAAAGAATATGTAATGCCTGCATATCCTTTGCAAATGATGATGGTGTGCAGGCTCTTGCTGAACTTTTTTGTGAAAACTGGGAACTATACTTTTCATCATCCCACGCTGTAAAAGCTATGCAAAGATCTTTAGCAGCTGTATCCCTCCTTTCTATTGACCGGATTGATTTGGTCTTTGCAATTGAAGACGATAGTGCTTCGTTTGCAGCTGCTGCAAAATATCTCTTCCAGGGATTCCAAAATGTATAACCAGTACAATACAAGATAACCAGAGAAAAACAATGCTGCTGTTGGTGGCGTGCATTTTATTTCAGAAAAAAAGAAATTAACGAGAAAAAACAGGGAAGCGTGCTGAGACCATTGCGACATTACATACAAAGGTAAAACGGTGGTGCCACTTGCGCACTCGTAGTAGTGGCTTGCTTTATTTTTCTCCTTTGGGAGAAGAATATAGGATTGTTAAAAAAACGCGACAATTGTATTTAGCGATTGTTTTATAACAAAAGTAAATGAAAAAATGCACTGACTGCATTTACTTATTCAATTTGCCTAATCCCTCTTTAAAACATAAAATTTTTTTTCTAAGTCTTGTATTTGTAATGTCTGTGTGCAAAAATCAACAATACGCCTTTTGTTGTAGTTGCTGCGCTTTTGGATTACTTATTGCCAATATTAGCTGCGCTTAGTCTGTTGTGGCTTGTGGTCGGACACTCAATAGCAGAGAAGGTGCATATCTCTTGGTCCTCAATTGACTCTAGCTGGTCTGCAGGTATAGTGCTTACAACTGTCTACCATGCTTTTAGCCCTATTCCTGTAAGCAGTACCATTCACCCATCTTTTAGTTAGTTGCACCATAGTGGAATAATAGAATAATCCACGGAAAGAATAACGAATATCGTGAGTTCACTTTGCCTGCAGCAACAACATTCCCCGTTGTCCATATTTCGGGTGGTGCAATGTGTGAATAGGGAGGGAGGTTATTTCAATGGAGTTTGGACTAATATCAACATCCATCCCAGAATTACTATATAAACTCAGTGTTTCACCTGAAACTTTGCAATGATACTCTCAAGCTCCTTACAAGGTCTCATTTTGTATCGCACATCATATCCTCTCCTGCACTAGCAGCACAAGTTCCGTACTTCAGAGTCATCCACGCTCCTTAATAAAATTTCTGTCTTTTCTTAAAAGCACTTTTCTAATCAACCATGCAGATCATCGCTACTCTTCTTGTTGCCGCCAGCGCCGTCCTCGCCCAGCAGGTCGGCAGCGACCAGGGACCTACTGTTGCCAGTGGACCTTCCGCTGTCAGCAACCCTAACGTAAACAACGGACAGCAGCTTCAGAACTCACTCGTCAGCAGCGGATCGAAGGGTGGCAACTTGTTCCAGGATCTTGTGGGTAACACCTTTGTTGACTCTGCTTCCAATGTTGGCATTAGCGACAACAACTTTGTTAACCCCTCTTCTACCTCGGTCTCAGGCAACACTGGCGCCACTACCAACGGCCAAGGCAATAACATTGGCGACTTCTTTGCTGCTATTCCAGGAGCTATCCCTGTTGGATTCCACAAGCGTGACGCTGTTTTCAACAACTATGGCCACGGTGTTGTTGGCTATGCTCCTCATGGTGCCCCGGTGCATGTTCTGCCTGCTCCTGTCTACCACCACCCCGTCTATGTACCTGTACACAACGTCCAGGCTTCCTACCCTGCGGTTGCTGCTCGTCCTGTTGGATACCCCGTCGGTCAGGTTAACCACAACTCGCAGAACGCTGCTATTGTCCAGAACCAGGCTTAAGATTTGAGACTTTACAAATATTTGTAGCATTCTGCTTACTTATTTGTCTAGCTCTTTTTTTTTTCTTTTGTCATCTAGTCCTATCCCTGAACTGCTTTTCTCGCATTTTGCATATTTATTTTGGCATCCTTTGAATGATATTTTATTTTAGCTACATAGGCTGCTTTTTATAACCAGTCTAATGGTTTTCATTATTTAATAATTATAGTTCTTTGGATACTTCATTGCATAAAAGTGTTAATTTAGCTTTTTAGCATAAACAACGGAAAAACATAATGTAGCATAAATTTCAAAAATGTAAACATTTTGGTTATTTTTTCATGAAACTCTGGTAAAGTATTGTTATTATAATAATACGTATTTTAAATTTCAGAGCATTAAACGTACTAATAATAATTTTCTTTGGGTTAATTTATTTCAAGTGTTTTATTATATTTACTAGTTGCATATCCTAAATCACACATCATACAGGCGAAAAGAAAATTTTCAAGTCCTCCAATGCTACATTTTCGACATTCCCAAGATCCTCACATTTACTTGAAATGTGGCTTGCGTCTGTAAAGATACTATAAAATATATAATAATCAAAAGCGAACTTCCATATAACTAATGCGAAGCTCCTAGTGGCGCACTTTCTTCTAATATCCATTTGTTTCAAGCCATTACAATTAGCACTTGTAATACGCATAAAGAACCAACAAAGCAAAGCAAAACCTGAAAAGTACAACAGATAAGGAAAGCGCCGCAAAGAGGTATTGTTGATTGAAAAAAAAAACAGCACAAAGAAATCTACCTTCTTGTGTGGCATTTTACAATGATTGTTATAAGTTCTTCTGCTGATGAGGGAGTGACTTTTGGTGTAAACATTAGCAATTGAAACAGTTAACAAGCATAAACCACCCTCATCCAAGTAAACTAATTTGTCTGGACCGCTTGTTGCGGTAGCTAAGAAAATCGCTTTTTGGGCAATGAATGGGGCTACTGGTCCAAATTTCTGGGGACCTTTGCACTATCCTTTGTGTTCTTTTCAAAACGATGATATAGTTGCTAAAGGTAGCGCTCATCTGTTACTCATGCAGCTTGGTATTCTTGTAATAGATCGAAAGGTATAAATTGAGCCTTGTCCAGCTGCTACTTCAAATTCAGAAACTTCAAGTACCCTTGTAGGTCTAATTTTCTTCCGCCAACATCCACATCAGTTTCTTTTCAAGCCGATCAACACACTTTTTTATCCGAAATCTCCCACAGCACTCTTAATTAACAATGAAGTTCTTCGCTACTCTTGTTCTTGCTGCCTCTGCTGTTGTCGCCCAGCAGATTGGTAGTGATAGTGGACCTACCGTTGCCAGCGGATCAAACGCTGTAAGCAACCCGAATATCAACAACGGCCAGCAGGCACAGAACTCGCTTATCGACGGAAGTGATAAGGGTGGCAATGTCTTCCAAGGACTGAGCGGCAACACCTTCACCGACGCTCTCTCCAACCTTGGCATCAGTGACAACAACTTTGTTAACCCATCACAGACTTCTGTCTCGGGCAACAAAGGCGATACCGCTAATGGCGCGGGCAATAACATTGGTGACTTTGTTCAAGCCGCAACCGGATTTGGACCTATCCGCAAGCGTGATGCTGTGTTCAACAACTTTAACCATGCCGCATGGGGTTATCATCCTGTATTCCCTGTCTATGCTCCTGTCTATGGCGTCCCTGTTTATCCTCATCCCGGATTTATTGCTCCAGTTGCCAATGTTAATCACAACTCTCAGAACGCTGCAATTGTTCAGAACCAGGTCTAAGACATAAAACTAGCTTGCCTTTTTGGAATAATTTTATTATTATTTTTATAAGACCTCGATTTTACAATTCTGTGTTTTGCTCCATTATCAGCACCAATAGAATATATTCTAAATTATGCTCGCTTTGTTAGCTTAATGTTAGGTGAAATAATTCTGGCAACGTAGTAAATTTTATTATATTAATAATATAGTGCAAGTAAACCAGATTGATTAATGTTCGTTGCTTGGGGTGATTACATTTAATGTAATTTATAACTAGAATTCTAATTAAAATGTTGGTTTATTCATTCTATTCTATCTTAAGTATATAGCTATACAAATGACGGGAAATGGTGCTAATGTTGGTGACTATAGTTTTTTTTTTTTTTTTTTAGTAAAATGTGGCTTCAACTTTATCTCAGAAGAAAAGACCAACGCTATATACAAGTGGCGGATAGTGGTCTGACATATCTCTTGTAGCGCCTCCGCCTCCTTTTTTTTTTGCAGCAATGTTCCTGTTTTGAAATAGTGTATTATGCGTTAAAAACAACTGTTATACCACTTCTTACAAAATGTGAATGACGCAACAGGTGGTTTTCCAGTCCGAAAAATCAACAGATTCTAGTTGCAATAACACTTCAAGCCATTTTGAT
>JANBTM010000129.1:19777-31894 GCA_027578695.1 Coemansia sp. RSA 1365 | reverse complement strand
CTTCTCATTCCTAATTTTGCAACACTAGCTATGATGTCTCTTCCTCTTCATCACTACTCTCGGGATCTTCTGGATACGAATGCCATAAACCTATGGCACCAAAAAGTCTACTATAAAACTCAATATGCCTTGTTTTCTTCTTCTCAATTTCTTCTTTTAGTGCATTCCTACAGTTACTTAAATGTTCAGCATCGTCTATCATAGGATTAGAATCAAATGTACTATCGCCTGTGACAACCCACCATCGGAGGCCATGCTCAGCATTTTCTATGTCTCGTACTATTCCTTTAAACTGCTCATAATCTGGTGTAGAGGTTTCCTCTAACCCGATATTCTCAACCACGCATGAGCATTCAACTGGTTGCTGAGTTGCAGGATTGAAAACTTGAAAATTGAATTGGTAACTTGCTTTTATCTATCCTTCTGCATTTTCCTTGGAGGGTTCCATACTGCAAAAATATGGACAAAAGTATTGATTGCCATCTACCACCAGAAGAACTCCGTGGTGAAGATCTTCCCAATAATTTCTTTTTTCAGAAGGGCCACGCATAACTTAATAAAAGAAGTATTCAAGTATTGCTGATTGCGTATAAAATAAGGTAGGTAAAGAAAAGAAAAATGTTTGCCATCGTGGTATTCCCAAATTGTTGTTACTATACTGTAATTAAATGTACAATTTTGCACCATTGTAGTTTATAGCTAGCTATTGTATAAAGGCGTAAGTCTAAAAACTAAGAAGCCAAGTAAAAAGCAACTGAGCAAAGAAAAGATAAAAGCAATCAATCGATGACATCATAAAAACAAAAAATATTAGTATCTGACTAAAGTTCGTATTAATGAAAAAAATAATTTTCTAAAACTCTGACGTTTATTGTTTTTATCCAATTTTTTAAATGCGCTTTAAAAAATATAAGCAATATGTGTGCTTACACTACAGTGCCATTAATGTCGCTGTTGGTTATAGTAGCGTCTACAAGACTTCATAACTCTGCATGTTAATTGTTTGGATTGAATCTGATTTTATGGATTTTAGCTTTTTTTGAACAACTTACAAACCATATACAATGCTTAGTAAAATAAGTAAATGCGTGTTATCTAACAATGGTTTAGTTATATTGCATACATCTCGCAAGTTTTGTATAAAAATTAGAAACGAGCATATAACTTGATCGAAAGACATAAACCTATTTTATGGCCCTACGTTTTTCCACAAAAAGCAAATTATCAGGAAGCGATTGTCTGCTGTAAGATTCTTGCTTTACAAACCAGAGCTTTTTAATGCTCAAAAAAAACTATAGTTATGTTTTTTTAATAGCACTGCTTCTTCAATATATCTCTTTGCAAATTTCTATCTAAATATAAAGCATTTAAATTGCAATGTTGCTGTTATTTAAAAACTTTCAGCACGTTATAATTAGTCTGCGTAAAATATTCTAGGGCGTCTTCATCAAAGAAACATTGCGTCTTATGCTAATCAGCTCTAAAGCTCCGCAAAGTAGTGCAGGATGGGTAACAAGCATCTTAAGACGCATATATTACAACAACTTTTGGAGTAGTCTTGGTCGTAAATAAAACCAAAAGCAAAACTGTTTGAAACATTTTTAATAATTTTTGTGAAACCTTGGATAAAACATTGCATATTGCCATCTTTTTAATGTATTTCTATATAAAATAATGTGAATTATACTGAAAGGTGATTATCAAACACCCTAGGCTGACAAATGTCGATTGAGTTGGCGACACTCATTCTCAAGCTCTTTGATATGCACGGCCTGCACACCATGTTTGACCAGCTGCTCAATACCGGAGCAGTTAACAAAATTTGGCGGCTCCTTGACTCCAAAATAAACCTTCTTAATGCCTGCTTTTAAAATACGTGTCAGGCACGGAACATTTCCAGACAAACGCTTTGAGCAGGGTTCCATTGTTGTATACATATATGCCTCTGAAAGAAGCATCTTATTTGGATTATCCTTTAATGACATAAGTGCACATTGCTCAGCGTGTGTGTTACCAGGATATTGACGCGAATATCCTGTGCTGATAACATTTCCGCTTTTATCGGTAATTACGGCACCAACATTGTATGCACTCTCTACACTGGTGCACTTCATACCACATTCTATTGCCTTACGCATCAGCTCTACGTCCTTCTTGGTATACTCAACCATTATTTTAAAAAATCAATTGCGCTGCTTTTTTACACTTTAGTATTAAATTAAATTTAAAAGTAATAATTTGAGATCTTGGTGGTTTGGGCCAGGATAAACTTATGTCAACTATTAAACCCCACAGTTGAATATATTATATATTGGGTATTAACTTTGCCTTCCACGTGTTCTAGCGGCTTAGATTGAGAAAGAAAAGCAGATAAACAACGTTTAACTCTATTTGAAGACACTATTAATCCGCAAGTTTGGGGTGTAACTGACCAATTTCACCAATAGCAGAATCGAATCTTGTATTTGCCAAGCAATCCTTTTCTGTGGTATTATTAAAAGGATTACATACCATTGAAATATATGCTGCATGAACCGACTGACATATTTCCTTTATCTTTGCACTTCTGATTGCTGCAGACTCTATAGAAACTGAAGTAACCAATACAATTTTCTTGCCTGTATTCGTCATATATCCATATACTGCCATATCGCCTATTGTTTGTAACAGGCCAAAGAATAAATCCCCGCTTTTCTGCTCTAATCGCTCTTCTATCACATCACATGAAGTGTAAACCAAATAGTGGAACTTGACATCCTCTTGCTGGTTGTCAAAGTTACGAAGATATAGTGGGTTTCCTTGTCTATTGAGGATTGCAACACAGTGTATCTTCATTTCTAAGTATATTTTTTGTAGTACAGAATTAGTTGTTAAAAATGTGCGTGTTGGAAAATGAAATACCCGATAAATTAAAGAATAGTGTAAATATTTTTAAACAATTCCATTAGCAAAGGTGCGTCAATACAATTTAATTGTAACACCTAAATGCATACAGGTATGGGTATTTTGCGTGATAGTCTATTTACTGAAATGAAATTGTGGATAGTAACTTCCACCAGACTTCTTTTAATGTTTACACTAAGGTAGTCTATCTTTAAATCATTATTATTAACTTTAAAAAAATTAATAAAAAAATTTATTAGTTCTACGCTAATTAGCGACAAAAAATTAAAGGTAGTATAGTCACTATCAGTGACGGAGTTTTTTGCTATCTGAACTTGAAACTAGCAATTTAATTGCTTTTTGGAGTTAAGTTAAACTAAATAAAAGGAAAGCAAAGAAACTTTAGAAGCAAAACTCCACACAATCAGGTCTATTTAACAGCCTTAGATGGGGAAGATAATCCTGATCGTGAATTCGTAATCAGAAAACCACGGGCAGTGCTAATACGGCAGCAGCTACAGGGTTTCTTTGTCGAGAATTGAAGACGTTTTTAGCAATAGTGATCTTACTTAATAATAAATATAAGCCTCTACCAAAGGTGAACCCCAAAGCATACGCTGTGGCAAAAGAAAAGCAAGTTGCAACATAATTTTACTTTTCAACTCTGGGGTGCTGCAAAGTAAACTCAGAAGCCTTTGACTAGACGGTGGTTTAAAAGGATTTGCAGTCCCTTTACAGTGGCAATCAGAAGAAGCCCAAGATCACACATCTCGATTCCCAATTTCTTCTACTTCGTCGTTTATTTAACAGTAGAATATTAAAACAGCTCGGCATATCTATTGTGTATAAACATCATTTTCAACTTGCATACTTCCTTGGTTACGGACTTTATCAGATTTTTCAAAGAGTGTGGTGTTTTAATGGCGAGTGTGTGCTTGTCGAGCGAGGGCTGGGGTCCTATAAGCCCCACTAATCCCGCCCATCTTACCACTTGCTTCCAGCATGGATTTCTTACGCCTAGCCTAAACGCACTGTTCTTTGTAGCTGCTGCGGTGCGCATGCGCAGACTTAATTCGATGCCTTATCTTCCAACTGTTTCAGTCACTGGGTGGCTTTTCTCAGCCAAGCTAGTACTTTCTATTGCAGCGCTACTCACGTCGGTTGCTGAGTTTATAGCTATGGCAATACAATTTCCGTATGTGAACATTTACACATCTTCTTTGGCTTTGCAGACAGCAGCTGTTGCGGTTGCCGTTTGGCTGCACTACAAAGAGCAGCTTCACAACCGCATTGCGTCGACGCCGCTGCTGTTATTCTGGCTATTCTCAATTTTTCTTTCTTTATTACGTCTACACACTGCAGTGTCTGCCGATTATGCCAATGATTTTAACAATCTAGTGCCTCCAATTGCTCTGTTTGTGGTGGCAGCACTGGCAGTATTTGCCCTGGAATGTCAGCCAAAACCGCATGAGCTTTTTGAAGTATCTGGCGACAATGCAGATGACACCGACAACAGCGGATTTGGCAAACTGGAGGACAGTGATAATGACTACTGCACGTCTGGATCATCTGAAGAGCGAGCTAATGTTTTTTCAAGATATACGTACACATGGGTTGAATCTCTACTTCAGAAGGGCTATAGCGAGCAGCTACAATTGAAAGATATCTGGAAGCTCACAGGTCAATATCGGCCAGATGTGGTTCATGCGCGTTTCCAGAACAACTGGCGAAAAGAGCTAACATTGGACAATCCTTCTCTGTTTCGAGCTACCGCTCGAACATACTGGAAAATCTGGATGCTTGCTGCAGCGCACGAGTTTTGTAGAGTTGCATCGACATTCATACGGCTGATTTTATTGTCACTGCTAATTGATTTTGCTGCAACCTACGGTACAGACCAGGGCAGCCCTATTGAGTATGGTTATTTTTATGCTATTGCATTGTTTCTAGCAGCTTGTGAACTGAATGTTGCATACCGTCTTCGCTGGACACACGGACAACGTTTAAAAACGTTTTTAAGGACCAGTTATATGATGGCAATATATCAAAAGACATTGGCTTTATCTAATGATGCGCGTCAAAAATATGACACTGGTAGCACCGTCACTCATATGAGCATTGACTCGAAGAACGTGACAGATTTTTTTGAAAACGGTTCGCAAAGCATGTGGGCTGATCCGATACGTTTTGTTATTACTCTTTATTTTCTTTTCCGGTTGTTGGGATGGAGTACTGTTGCCGGTGTACTATCATTTATTGTATTTATGCCTATTATGACACATATTAGCCAGATTTTAGGTATACGCACTAAACTCTTGATGGGATACCGCGACAAACGCATGGGTATTATAAACGATGTACTTGAAGGAATCAGAGTTATCAAAATGTATGCTTGGGAATCATTATTTATTCAGCGTATTAATGATGTGCGCATTAAACTTGAACTTAATGTTATTCGCAAAAACAACGTGCTGAGCGCAATACTTGCGACTATTGTTTCTCTGATGCCGTTCACAGCATCATTTGCAATGTTTTCAACTTATATTCTCTTTGATAACAAATCCCATGGACCATTTAATGCGCGGCTAGTTTTTGTTGGTTTGCCGCTTCTTAGCAGTATGCAATATACTGTTGGAAGAGTAGCAAAAATTATACCTACTATACACAAGGCAAGGGCTTCGCTTCACCGCATATCTGATTTTTTGACTGCCAGCGAGGTTCATCTTGCAGACGTTAATTGTCAGCCATATGACCGCAAATCCCCGAGCGCCAGTTTCAATGACTTACTAGTTAGTATCGATAATGCAACATTCAAGTGGTATTCAGCCGATACGCCTACACTCAGAAATATTATTTTCCAATGCAAACACAATGAGTTGATTGCTGTTATTGGGCGAGTTGGCTCTGGAAAGTCATCACTGGTATCTGCAATTCTCGGCGACATGATCAAGTGTTCGGGCAATGTTACAGTGCGAGGAAGTGTCGCATATGTTCCACAACAGCCGTGGATTTTAAACGCAACTCTTCGGGACAATATTTTGTTTGGAAGTGACTTTGATTGTGATTTCTATGATCAAGTTATTGATGCTTGCGCGCTGCGGCAAGACATAGATTTGCTTCCAGCTAAAGATATGACCGAGATTGGTGAGCGTGGTATTACCTTATCTGGTGGTCAGAAGATGCGTGTATCTCTTGCACGTGCTGCCTATGCACGTGCTGATGTGTATATTTTGGATGACCCACTTGCAGCCGTTGATGCACATGTCAGCAAACATATATTTGAACATGTTCTTGGTCCGCAGGGAATATTGCGTAAATTTACGCGTATTTTGGTAACCAACGCTATGCAGTATATGAGCAGTGTTGATAAAATTGTCATGATTCGTGACGGCAGAATTATTGAGCAAGGTTCAGAAGCTCAGGTCAAAGATAGGAAAGGGGAAATATTTGAGTTTATTCATCAGCATATTGGCACTCAAATTTTGGTAGATGACAGCAACGTATCGTTGAATACTGGGCACAATAGTGGCAATTTAAATATTAATGAATGTCAGAGCGAGTCAGCAAAACAGCCGCCGCTGCTTACAAATATAGGTTCTACCTCGAAGGCCTTAGCAACACATGCTAAAACTACTAGCCAGAGTATATCAAATGACCAAGCTGGTGATGTTGGTAGAACTATGACTACAGAGTCCAGACTTAAGGGCAAGGTTCGGTGGAAGGTTTATGACGCTTACATTAAAGCTACTGGCGCGCGCAATGTATTAATTGTCATTATTACATTCTCTATGGCGATTGTTGGCGAGGTGTATAATAAGCTATGGCTACGGCATTGGACATCATCTATTTCCCACCAAGATCACAATAATGTGTCTAATGAAACAGGATCAATATTTTATTATCTATTGGTATATGGAGTGCTTGGGTTATTTGTTGCCCTTGTAACATTGATACAGCTAATTTTTATTTGGTCAAAGTGCGCTACCAGAGCATCCACAGTAGTTCATCAAAATATGCTTACTGGAGTTCTGCGTTCACCAATGTCGTTTTTTGATACTACTCCTACTGGCCGTATTCTCAATCGCTTCTCATCAGATATGCAGGAATGTGATGAAGTGTTGCCTGAAAATATTTCAGATTTATTGGGCGCTTTGTTTGATATAACGTATCCAATTTTGCTGGTTACAATCTCAAACCCGTTTATACTGGCTACGTTTCCATTTCTAACATATTTTTGCCAACGCTGCCAAAAACTCTATGCTAGAAGTAGTCGCGAAATGAGGCGACTAGATTCAACTACTCGCAGCCCAATATACGCACATTTTCATGAAACTATCGGCGGCATTTCTACAATTCGCGCCTACTGCCAGCAGTCACGGTTTATTTCTGAGATGGAGAATCGAATTGGACAGCATATTCGTGTTGATAATGCATATCTACTGGTATTCCAATGGTTGTCTATGCGTCTTGAAACTGTTGGAAATATTATAACTTTGGGCGCAGCACTTTTAGAAGTTGGTTATATGCATTACTCTGGTTCTGGTGATCCTAGTACAATGGGTTTGACTGTCGGATGTACACTTGGTTTATGTGGTGCTCTGAATTGGAGTATAAAATTCTACAGCGAAGTGCAAATATGTATGACTCATCTTGAACGTGCTACAGAATATGCAGAACTTTTACCAGAAGCTGCCAATGTTATTGAAGATCATCGACCTGAAGAAAAGTGGCCTGAGCAAGGGATGGTTGAGTTTAAGAATTACTCTACACTCTATCGTGAAGGACTCGATCTGGTGCTAAAGGATTTATCATTCAGCGTGGAGCCCAGACAAAAGATCGGAATTGTTGGCCGTACTGGTGCAGGCAAATCATCATTAACGCTGGCGCTATTTCGCATTATTGAAGCAACCAGTGGTCAAATTTTGCTAGATGGCGAGGATATTTCTAAATACGGACTGTTCGATGTGCGCAGCAAGTTGTCTATTATTCCACAAGACCCAGTATTATTTGCAGGGACTGTGCGCGAGAATCTTGATCCATTCAATAATTACACTGATCGAGACATTTGGCAAGTACTTGAGCAAGCAAATTTAGCCGAATATATTCGTGAAAAAGACGAGCGTCTGGAATTTATGGTGGTACATGGCGGAAACAACTTTAGTGTTGGTCAGCGACAATTGGTATGCCTTGCACGCGCACTTTTAAAACATGCCAAGGTGCTAGTGTTGGACGAGGCTACAGCCGCTATTGACAATACAACGGATACAATTATACAACAGACTATCAGAAGTGAGTTTAAAGACTGTACAGTGCTGACAATAGCACACCGTCTGGACACGGTTATCGACAATGACATGGTTCTTGTCATTGATAATGGTCAATTAGCTGAATATGACACACCAGAGAATTTGCTTGCAAACAAGGACAGCATATTTAGTAAACTGGTTGAGGAAGCACAGAATATGAACGCATAGTTTGTGTATCTTTCTATATATTTTTTTGTATATTTTTTGTCTGATTGAACGTATAATAGACCATGGTCAACGTAAATTAAAGCAAGTATATGTTCTGTGACTAACAATAGCTATTTTGCATATGCTTGTTTTTTATTAATATAAAAAAGTGCTATGTAAGGCAATGGAGGGGGTGGCGACAGATAACTCACTTTAGTTTGTAAAGATATTAGCGGCCTGCTTTCGTTTATTAATACCCTGTGTATCAGCATCTTCTTAATAAATTTTAGCAATTTTAACAGTTTTATTAAACATTCGAGGTGGGGGGGGGGTTCTATATTAGCGATACAAGCGAGCCCGTAGCAATCTCATAGGTAGCCTTGCGACGAAGAAAGGGAAGATTATCTTGCGAAAACGAGAGTGGAGCATCCCGCGACAAATACTCTGCAAACATAATGGCAAAAACACCACAGTCATATCCATTGTGTTGTCGAGGAATCTCCTTTTCGCACTTCATCGACCATCCTTCTTCATCAAAGTCCTTCCCTTGTTTGTCCTTACTTTCCTCATAAAGATAGTTCATCAACAGACGCAAACATTTTGGGTTGTCGCCCAACAATGCATCGTAGTAGACAATTGATTTGCACCGAAAGTCAACCACAGCACAACACCAATGGACTCCAAGATGAACAGGCACAATGATAAGATCCTGCTCAAAGAGTTTTATGCGTCGTGTCCACCTGCGTACTCGCGCATAACCCTTGTCACAAAGTGTGCTGTAGAAAAACGTGTTAAATCCATGCACTCTGGGCAATGTTGGCGTCTTCTCAGAACGCGTAATTATCAGCTGCATGTAGAAATTGATAACTTCGTCATTTAGCCACTTGCCTGCGCCCAATGTTGCCATGTCGCGGGCAGTTACCGGCACATTGTTTAGCTCCGTCGAAAACCCACTCGCTGTCGCCTGTTTTATCACTACCGACGCATCGGTTGGCAGCGTAAATTCCATTTTTGCACGAGCCTGGGCAATGCGTGCATCAAAGTTGTCCTCAGCTTTGCACAGCTGATCGTATGCAGGTGTATGAATACGTGACACTGGCGATGACACCGACAGGGTTTCCTTAATCTTCTTCTGCAGTCGCGATATCCACGCATCTGCCAGCCCAGGGTGTACATCGAGCTTTGTATCGCGTGCTCTCAAATTCTCGCGTGTGCGCATGGCGGCGTTGCTTCCGGCAAGCACCTGGCTCAGCTCAGTGGCAGGTGTGCTGTCGCGGAATCCCAGACTGCTGTCGACACTCAAAATCGAGCGCATGTCGTATCTGTCCTCGTCCGCTGCAACTGTGCTTGTGGCCACAGATGGCGACTCCCGCCATTCCGTGCGCTGTGGTCGTGTATATTCTCGTACCAGAATGCTATTTCTAGTTCTTCTAGATCTAATATGTGCGCTTCTGCTACCACTGCCCAGCAAGGACCGCCTCGGGGTACCTCCTGTTCTCGGCTGTTTCCTTCGTCGCCGCTGCTGCTGTTGAAAAATCTGATCCTCATACACACTTTTTGTTTGTTTCTCCCGATTCCCTGCTTCTGTGTGCTGCAAACCCGCAGCAGCATACGTTTCTTTATTTATTCGCTGCGATGATAGTGTGTTTGTTTTTGTCGTAGTACTGCCGCCGGTCAGCCAGCTCTTGGCCAGACGGAGTGGCGACATAATATAAGAAACCAACCACTCAATTTCGCCACCACCTCTACCATTCCCAGTGTTATGACTAGTATCTTTGTTTTTCACTGTCCAGTTGTCTAACCGTCGTTTGGTGGTTGCTTGTGAAGTGCCTGGAAAGCCACCTGGAATTTCACCTGGTTCTATTACACGCGCCCGCTTAATGCCACTGGCCATGGTAAGTATATAAAAATGCAGAGCAGAGACAAAAAGAAGTGCTACTATGCTTTTTTAATTTCTTGCCAGAAAAATATTTTATACGCCAATTAGCACCTGAAGGAACAAGACACACGCGCCGCGTTAAGCCCAAACCTCCCCCCACACTCCGCGTGGCAATTTGATCTCGGAGAAGGGTGTCAAACAATCAGCACCAAGTTTTTTGCAGTTGGCTTGGCTGAGCAGCAAAACGCTAGTCATCTTTTCTCTCTCTCTCTAGCTTTACCCACCCTTTTTCTGCTTTAAATATGGAGCAACAACTTGACGAGCTTGTGGAATTTTTGTCTAGTCCGCGGCCAGATGTGCGGCAGCTGGCAGCAACTTATATTGTCGATTTCTCAAACCCATCTTCAGACTCCTTTAAGCTTCTGCTGGAGCGCGTGGACAAGCTAATAAAGCCTCTCCTGGTAATCTGCCATGAGACGCCTGTAGTGGCGAGCAAAGCCATGAACACGCTGATCAACATGTCTACGGATCTCGCTGTTTGCCGTCGCTTTGCCGATGAAGATATGCTGGCCATGATTGTCCGCATGATTACCTCGTCAGAATGTTATATTGCCGATCCGGCGTGTATGCTTTTGTCAAATCTGACTAAGCTTGACGACGTGTGTCGGGAGCTCAGCTCACTACAAATTGGAGAGGTTTCTCACATTTGCAATTCTTCTATGGCTCTGGATCAACTGACCGATGTGTTTGTCAAAGGCATGGAGAAAAAGTACAACAAAAACGCAACCTACAGCTTTCTAGCCAGTGTGTTTGCCGATATTACCAACCATTCGTTTGGTCGTCGTTACTTCCTGGAACGAACATCATATGATGGGAAATTGCCTATCACTAAGATAATGGTCTTTAACGAGTATCCGGAGATTATTCGTCGCGGTGGTGTCGACTCTACAATGAAAAATGTCTGCTTTGAAAAAGACAAACATCACGAGATTCTAGATCCTAAAGAAACCAATATGTTGCCCTACATTTTACTTCCGCTGTGTGGACCAGAGGAGTTTGATATGGAGGATATGGAAGCTATGCCTGAGGAAATCCAGTTTTTAGGCGATGACAAGAAACGCGAAGCAGATCCAAAACTTCGCGCAACACTTCTTGAAGCTATCAATCTGCTATGCACTACTTTTTATGGCCGCAATGTTTTACGTAGTAAAAATGTTTACTATGTCCTTCGCGAAGCACACAAGGTTGAAACCGATGAGACCTGTGTAGATTTGAATGAGCGCGCTGTGCAGCTAATTAAAGGTGATGAGGGCACAGATACACAAGAATCTTAGAAAATTTAAACTAGCCATATCTTTTTTTTTTTTGCAACTATTGAAGTATAGATACACTTGCTGTTTTGACCAACGTAAAAGAAACATTTTTGTTACCATGGTCATTTAGTTTTAAATCTAAACGCGAGCTTCCAAAGTTTAAGGTGCCTTTTCATTACCCTTGTTCGATAGCAGTTCATATCTACGAGTATTTTAGTACAGCTTGGATAAACTAGTTGTGTAGTTTACTAGGATTGCTTGGTCGAGTAAAAGATTGAAGAGGAGGTCTAGCTACAATATAATCTCCAGTAGTGTATCTAAAACCATTCTCGTTTCTAGTGTAGAGAAATTATAACATCAAGGGGCGCTTATTGATGCGTTTCTAATATCCGCATTTTATCCTCCATTTACTGTTTTTTTAGACCGATTCACGAGCAAAAAAAGTTTTTTGAACATTATTTTACGCTGTCAAAAAGACCAGAGAGCTTTGAATTGATAATACGCTTTTACGTGTTGCCTTATTCAAACGATGTGATCATAAGATTTTCATAGATACAAAGGAGATGACATTAAAAGGGGGTGTTTTTTT
>JANBTM010000128.1:21029-32182 GCA_027578695.1 Coemansia sp. RSA 1365 | reverse complement strand
ATCTCTCAGCGCCTGGCGCTGCTGATCGGCTTGCCGCAATTCCTCGTGGAATTTGCTTTTCATGTTATCAACCAACTCTGCGTTGGCTAGGCGCTCCTTCTTAATCGCTTCCTCTAGCGAATTGCACTGTTGCGTCAGATTTTCAACTTTTTCTTTCTCATCTTCGAGCTCAAACTCAAGTCGCTCGCACCGCAGCTTCGGCAAGTCTGCCGCATACTCGATCTCCCCGCGTGCCTTTTCGAGCGCATCTCTCAGCGCCTGGTGCTGCTGATCGGCTTGCCGCGATTCCTCAATCCATTCGCTCTTCATGTTATCAACCAACTCTGCGTTGGCTGACTTCACCCTCTTAACCACATTGTCTAGTCTATCAAGCTGCTGCGTCAGATTCTCAACTTTTTCGTGTTCATTTTCAAGTTCAAACTCGAGTCGCTCACACCGCATCGTCGAAATGTCTGCAACAAACTCAGCATCCTCACGCGCCTTCTTAAGCGCATCGCACTCCTGCTTCAGGTCACCCACAGTTTCGCGCACATTAGCAAGCTCAACTTCCAGCGCCTCGCGCTTCTGCTTTTCCTCAGTAGCAGTCTCGAGCGTATCTACAAGCTTAAATTCGAGTTCTTCATAATGCTGCCCCATCTGAAAGGCAGTCTCGTCTGCATCGGCAAGCTTATCTTCGAGTTCCTCGCGCTTCTGCTTTTCCTCGGTAGCAGTCTCGATTATGTCGGCAAACTTAATTTCGAGTTTCTCGCGCTTCTGCTTCTCCTCGGTAGCAATCTCCAGTGTTTCTGCAAGCTTAATTTCGAGTTCCTCGTACTCCTGTTTTTGCTTAGCCGCGGCGTTACGTGCATCTGCAAGCTTATCCCCTATCGCCTGGCGCTGCTGGGAGGCTTGCGCCATGTCCGCGAACCAGTTGTTTGCAAATATGTTACAGCGGTTAAATGTGTTAAACCCTCCAAAACGCATACTCCTCAGGGTATAACAGCCGTTGTCTGAAGGCATATGTTTCACCACCGAACGTTTTGGTTGTAAAATAAAATAACCGTATTCGGAACTTGTGTGTGTGAATGTAGGGCGCGTCTCAGCCAGCTGACAAACGCGTGCGAGTACCGAAGAAACGATGAACATCGCGAAAGATTAATTGATATGAAGAGAGTAGTTTACGTGTGTACATAATGATAAAAAGAAGAGGAAAAGAGAAGAAAAAGGTGTACGCCATCTTCTCCAAGAACGCGCTTTTTTGTTTACTTTCGCGTCAGGCCTCTGATGGCTTGAGTACGCGAGTTTCAGACAGAAAAAGCAAGCCAAGCCACATCATAAGCCACATACCGAATGGCATGTGATCTACTAAGAACAAATCTACGTCATTCGCTATGCAGAATTAAGCTGCTGTGGTCCTTATCAACATTGGACACCCAAGAACACGGTTCTGTCTACGCTTCCCTTTTCTTTAAAAATGTATTACCTCCGGTGTCGGGTTTGTTGGTAACACTAATGGTGCGTTAACTGGGTATTTCCCGACTGTACATTGTCTAATTTGACAACGGCGTGGCTAGTCCTCTTCTATTACGCATCAGCGATGCTGCCACCTGCCACACAAAGAAATACCTCATTATCAGCAAAAATACTTAGTCTTCATCTTTTACCCAGCCTTGCCAAGCAATTGCTCTCCTCGTTCTCGATATCTGCTACGTACAAAATTACACGTTTATCAGCTTTAATTTGGTTGAGGTGAATAGACGGAGAAAATAATTTTATCAGACACTTTTGGTAAGGCCACAAACTAATGGGTGTGGCAGAACTATTTGAAAGAAAATCACTTGGAGGTTAATAATAACAATGTATCCTTTTACCATACTTTAGATAACATAATGATCATCCAAAGTTGCAAAAAAAAATTATAATTGCAAAAGTATAAAATGCTGTTTTTAAAAAAAGACTAGCACAGCGAAATAAAAGGGTTTTAGTATTTAGCAATACAAGCAATATATTGCTGCTGTAGAAATTATTTCATATTCTGGATTTTCTTTAGCCGATGCACGAAGGTATGATTTTTGAATAAAACGATCTTTGTAAACTTGGGATTTAATACAACTTTTGGTTGAGCGAATGTTCTGTCACTTCTGATAAAGACGATTGAGATGCCTTTAACTTTTGTCTTTCTTATTTCAATGTTATTCTTGATAGTCACTACTGTCATAAATCAAGAACAACTCTACTTGAGTTATATTCTTTTTATTCTGTTGAGAACTTGCAAAGTGAAATAAATACACAGAAAGAAAAATAGAGCAACTGGCAATGTAAACCATTTAATGCTCTAGACATCAGCCCTTGAAAACCTGCGGACTCTACGTGGAGGGAATGAGGGGCTTGCAGCAGTACCATCCGCATGACTCGGTGTACCACTGCCATTAATGCCACCGTTGAGCACAGAAGGAATTTGTGGCATGGGTGCAGCATGAGTCGTTGCCGCAGAGTACAAATGGCCGCGGTGGTAATGCGATGCGCCGCTGACAGTATTGCGACGTGCAAGCCCACTTCCGCCGCTGATAGTGCGCCTGCGCGAAAGTCCGCCAGAGGACATCTCGGACATTTTTTGGTCGGGGTTAAAGTACTTCATGTCCGCTGCATTAAACATGTACGGCTTGGCATGTACAAGCTCGCAGGTCTTCAGCTCATCGAGAGCCTCGGCTGCAATCTGGGGATTGGTGAACCAGGCCAAGGCGCGGTTGCGGTTAAACCATTTGATCCTAACAATGTTGTCACTGCGCTTGTGTTTCTCAAACAGCTTCTGTAGATCCGTGGTCTCTAGTGGACACGGAAATTCGTGCAGCTCGATTGTCACCTCAGGACGGTACTCTACAGCAGCAAAAAAAAAATACGTGCCGAGAAATAGGTTGAGGGAAGATGGTGGATAGGGTTACTGGGGATTTCGTGAATAAAACTGGGGATGAGCAGAGCAAACACGGCGGAACAACGCAGTGATTTGTCAGTGACAGATATCAACAACAAAAGACGTAGCAGTAGCAGCCAGACATCATTGTGCACTGGCGCTGGAAGCTTGTTGATGCGCAGTACTTACTGTAGCGAATGTGTTCCTCGTCAAAGCCTGGATGCGGCGACGCAATCTCCGAGGGGACAGTTGATGCTGCCACGGATGGTGCACGCGACCTAGGACTGTCTCCACTGTACTTTTTATTAAAGTCGTGCAGATCCTCGGACTGGAAGACGTAGTTCTTGGATTTTACCAACGTGCTAGTGCTCAGGTCATCGAGCACACGCTGGGCTACATTGGCAATCGAGAATACAGAAAATCCTGTGCAAGCATCGATTGTGAAAATTAGCAACTCCGGTTTCACCACAAGCACTTGCGTGCACATGACGCGGCATTTGGAAGAGAGAGGGACATCAAGAGCAAATGCTGTCGCCGATGCATGCAAGAGAGAGATTTACATATGCAGCCATGCTATAGATCCGCAGGCCAATGGGCCCTAGACAGCGTAAAGGTCATGCAGAACATGTGGAGAAAAAACACAGTCCACCTGTGGGCAGCAAGCATGCCAAAGGAGACACCTCAGGGGCCACCGGTGGGAGCGCTGCGTTTATTGTTCTGCCAAGATTGCTTGGCAAACAATGGTACACAGGTACTATTTGTTCAGGCATCCCAGTCTACGCGCCAAGTCAATAATGCAGACAATGCCGTGACGCAGAAAAAAATATTGGAGGCCCTCTTTCAGGGGATGGGGGTGCAGGTGAGCAGGTCCCGGTCGTATGAGGTCATTCCAAGAAAAGCAGATGGCGTCGTGCGAAGGGGTGGTTTTGAGAGTGGCTACCTCGCGAAGAAAAATTTTCCAGCTTTCTAGCGCACAAACTTACCTGTATCTGCGCGGCGGAACACTGCCAGCGCACGCGTATCGTTGAGCCACTTGATGCGGTAGCCGCCGCGGTCGCATTGGTGATGCTGGTAGGGTACCAACATCTGGTTTAGATCCGCAGTCTCAAACTCTGACGAAAAGGAGTACAGTTCGACCGTCTTATCTGTTGGATACTTGCGCTTGACAGTATCTTCGGTCCATGCCGACCGCTCCTTTGTGTTCATGCTCAAACTGCGGAATCTCCTCAACACTGACTGTTTCTGGTCGGCATCATCATCAGTCATTCCTGGAAACCTCAGAAAGGTTTCCTGTGAAACTAATGGCTTTGACACAAGCGCTGCGCTGAGTGCATCGCGAATGTGGGCGTGTTGCTCAGATGTGGGCTCCATAGCGGCAGTTGTTGGTGCTGACAGAGTCAGGCGAGCAAGATGGGCAGCTGCTATCAAATAATAAGTAAGGTAAGATGGGACGGGTGCGATGCAAGTGTGTGGATGGACTGCGTGCTGGGTGGTGGTATGGATGTGAAGCAAGTATCAGCAGAAGCTCGGACAAAGTTAAGGAAAACAACTCTCTACCAAGGCCGAGTAAAGAAAAGAGGGGGATGTGCTGGCAGCGCACCAGGGCATTCTTAAATATGCGCCTGTAAATCGCAACCTCTCAACAGCTAGAATGCGGAGCTGCTGCTGCTGCTGCTGAGCGGGCGCAAACTGCATTGTGGTACAGCAAATGTCTGTGCCTGACAAAAGATCCTGTGATCGATCAGTCAGCACCGCATACTGAGCTTGCATCATCAAGTTTGCGCAGAGCAGGCATCCAGATCCGTGGTGCTGTGTGGAGTGGGGATGCTCTTTTCCTGGCCAGTCTGCTGTCAGGACTGCTGTGCTGGTTGCAGTCTGCGCAAGTTGTGGCATTTTGCCGTTTTGCCTTCTTTGAACCCCTTTCTTTTTGCAATGCTTCAAAAGGTTTTCTCAATTTGCGCTTTTTTTTTTTTTTTACTTTTATACCAGCTTGGGCTAACTTTACCAACCGTGAGCAATGAAGGTACGAATTTTATGGATCGCGAATTGGACAGCATGTAGCAGTACTGCTGACTCTGGCATATACGCTTTATTTCAAGGCGGCAGGGGAGTGACCTTTTTATACTAAACAGTTCTGTTACCTCTGTCCATGTTGCTACTGTATGTAAATCCCTCTTTCGTGTGCGTGTACGCTGTAGTTTGGCAAGCATATCCAGGCGCAGACCATTCCTGAATGGAGTGCGCACTATATGAGCTACAAGACGCTCAAGAAGATCATAAACGAGCTTGGAGCGCCGCTGTCGCCAGGAGCGGATCCCTCAGAAGGTAAGCCCAGATATTTACAGCAAGCCCATGTTATTCAAGGCTGCGCTGAATACTTCGTCAAGTGTGCTATGCTGTTGCCGCATGGATTGCTGACAAAAAACCACACATCAATTTGTTTGTGGAAAAGCACATGGGTTCTATAATGTAGCATCACAAAGGCGTTTACAGACGGTCAAAGCAGCATTCTTTTTCCAAGTTGATCGCGAATTGGAGAAGGTGAACATGTTTTATTTGCAAAAGGAGGCCGATACCAAAGTACGGCTTAAATCGCTCATAGAAAAGCAGAGAAATCTACGCTCACGCGGACCACGAAACCGTACCGCTACTATTCGGGCGCTACACGAGGCGTTTCTCAATTCGCGCCACGAGCTTGACAAACTACAGAACTTTGTGGAGATTAATGGCACAGGGTTTATCAAGATTTTGAAAAAGTGGGACAAGCGCTCAAAGTCCTCTACAAAGGAGCTATACCTTGCACGACAGGTTGAGGTTCAGCCATGCTTTAACAAGGAAGTCATTGCTGAGCTCTCGGATGCGGTTACGAAGTGTTTGAGTGAGCTTGAGCACACCATGGACGAGGATTCCGGACGCATTCCATCGACGGGGATACCACCGCGACGTCTTGGCTTTATTTCTCACCCTTCGCGCGATACAAGTCTTTATTCTCAAGTGTCTGCTGAGCAATCAAACATAGCAGTTGAAAGCGCAGATATGGAGATAGATGCCAGCCAGCCAGTAGAGGAGAACGTGGCGTCTCCTGGCGTCGACGATTCTGCATCTGCCATTCCTCGCAACAGCAGCGCGGGCTTTCTCTTGGATGCTGGTCTTCCACGCAGTGTTCAGATCGATCGCATGGAAGCGGAGCTATTTCATAATCTGGCACTTGCTTCAACCGAACCAGCAGCAGAACTTTTAGAAAAGTACAAGGCGCAACAAACTGAGGCACAGAAGGCATGCGCTACCCGTGTTCTGTGGAGAGCATGCTCGGAGATAAAGGATCCCGAGAAGCAGAAAATGTTGTTGGCGTCGGGATTGGCGGATCTTCGGTCTTTTGACGATATCAACGAGCGGACTCTGGCACATGAGGCCTCTATACACGGTTCGCTGGTTATTCTTGAAGCGGCTATTGCTTCTGGAAACAGCGCAGATGAATTGGATTACTACAATCGACGTCCTATACATTATGCATCTATCAACAACCACATGCAATGTCTCCAGTATCTGCTTGATCATGGCGGCAACGTTCGGGCTATCGACGACGATGGTAACCATGCATTTGGATATGCGGTAATTAATGGACACACTGACTGCGTACGCCTGATTCTTCAACATGACGCTAGCATTGCTCAGAGCACACCGGAAATTCCTGTTCTTATCTTTGCCTGTGAGAAAGGACACGAGGAGATTGTGAAGCTGCTTTTGGAGGCCGGTGCTGAGATTACATCAAATCTGCAAGGAATGCACCCTCTTCATGTTGCTGCGCGAGCAGGGTTTTCTGGAATTGTTCGCATCCTGCTTGAACGTGGGGCGCCTGTGAATGTTGTGGACAAGGACTTGGGCTGGTCGCCCGTGTTTTACGCAGCCAGCGAAGGCAAGGTAGAGTGCATTCAAATCTTGCTTGAAGGGGGCTGCAATGTCAACATTCTTGATGAAAACGGACGCGGGCCTTTATACTTTGCGGCAAACGAAGGTCGCCTAGACTCCGTCGAGCTGCTTTTGGAAGCATCCAGCGCCGCCCAATATAATGTTGGAGGACAGGCCACACAACATAATGAGGGCATCATTAATGATAACGATAGGTCACGTACTGAGGATTCTGCGCAGCAGCGGGTTGAGGCAGATAATAGCTTGACAGGCAGCTCCAGCCTTGATATTGATGGAATACCGTCGTTATCGCTTCCACCACCGCTTATTCCATTCCGCGTGTATGGACATAACTTCCTTGTGAAGCACACACGAATTCATATCCGCATGCAGGCACATGGACGCGTGGGGATGTCGCCAGTCTCGTTTTTTGACGACAGAGATACGGTTGCTCTCAAGCTGGTGGCCGTCGCAAAGCCGGATACTGGTATGGTCCCGCATACAGTTATGCTGCCTATGGAGACCGCCAGCACTACATTTGGCTTTCAAACAGAGTGTTTGGACCAGTTCCATCTCGAGTTTCTTCTATATCCGAGCTTTGGTCTGCGACCGATCGGTAAGGGAGTAGCTTTGTCGGATGTTTTTAATGGATCTTCAAGTGGAGTAGCGCGGCTTCCGCTAGTTGATCGGTATCTCAAACTTGTTGGTGAGATTTCGTTTGAATTCCTTGTTATTCGGCCTTTTGAAGGGGCGCGGCTACAGATCGGAGGCAAGATCGATACTTATTGGAAGTCAACGAATTCTGGCCAGCAACAGCAGAACTCTGCTTCTGCTTTCACGGCAGTTTCCTCAACCGCGTCAGCACTTGTCAATTTGCCATCAAGGTCATTGTTACCTTCTGGAATATCCAGCGCGCTGCTTACGTCGCCCAGCTCGACTGTCGATTTGGGTATTGGTAACACAGGCCACACTAGTGCGCCAGTGATTATATCTTCGTCCCTGGCAGCTGAACATGTCTGTGTGCAAGTGCAGATGTGCCGTGATGGAGTTCCTGTAGTTAGTCCTCGGAGTCACGTCAACGTCGGCGGACCCAGCGAGGCACAGCTGTGTATACACGACTTGTCGCACGCAGAGTTCCAGCGCGCAATGCACGTGCCATATCTGCAGATGTCTCAAGGTGATAGGGACTGTAGTGCAGACAATGGTGAGCAGAGTAGCGGGCCAAAGCCAGACGCCACAGCTGGAACTGCGGCGGAATGGCACGAGTACTTGCACGACAGCGGGTTTACACTTGGGGATGTGCTTCGGATACTTCCAGGCCGCTTTGGAATAAGTATTCAGGTTTTGGACAACTCGCGTGACTGGAACAGGAACAACAACGGCAACCTGTCATACACAAGATATGACATCAATGAGTACATTGACAGAATCCTTGAAACAGTGTATGCATCTCAGATTAACACACAGGAGAGCACTGCCAGCAGCGCAGAGAAGTCAGGAAGCAGTAGCAGAAGAAGCAGTGACGAGTTTATTCATAAAGAAGCGGGTGGCCAGCAGCGCCGAAATGATGTCAAGCGCAACACGATATTTTGCTCGTACAGCCCAATTGTGTGCGTGACTTTGAATTGGAAGCAGCCAAACTACGCAGTGTTTCTGCTTACATCTGGACGCGCATGCCCAGGGAAACGTGCCAAGACAGAAGGAAGCGAGAGTGGAGTTGCAGGAAGCAAGCCATTTACGGATGCGCCTTGCTTTGGCACGCCATCCAGCCATCTTTCGCTCAAGGAAGCCGTGCGTTTTGCATGCGCGAACAACCTGCTGGGACTTATCTGCAACTCGTCATTGCTTACTTGCGTACCTGCGCTGATAGAAAACGTCAAGAGCAGTGGGTTGCTTCTGGTATCATTTGGTTGTGAAAACTACGACGAGCAGCTGCGTCAGTCACAAAAGTCTCGTGGCGTCGACGCAATCATCTGTAATGGAGTGATTTCATACGAAGCAGTCAACAGCCTTGAGTATGCTACTTGATTTTGCAGTAAATGGGCCGTCAGATCACAGCATATGATTATGTTGACTAATTGCAGCCCTTTGTGCTGCTGTTGACACTTTACTTGTTTGTTTTTTTTTTTTCTCTTTTAGATTTTGGCACGCGTTAGCTTAATTTTTTATTCAATTTGCCGGAAAAGCGGTGTAGAGGCATTGCTTGTCGTATGAGCAAGAACTTGCATTCTTGAAACATGGTGTACCGGAATGCGCGTGATCAGGCAGTGGCCTCGGCAGATTTCGCAAAGCTTGCACAGCTGATTCTCAGACAGCGTTTTGTACGGGCGTGTGTATATGAGGTTCCGTTTGCTTATGCAGTGGCAGTAGTAGCCAATTTGAATTTTAAACGAGGGATATTCAGTCTTGTCTATGCATTAGTATCTCCGCGGACACTGATATATATGGTTGCAGCGTATGTGACGGGGCTTGTGGTGCTGGTTATTCATGCGCGTCTGTTTCAAGTTACGCGTGAAGCACACAGCAGTCATTTTCCTAGACTGCAGAGGCTTTTGCGGCATCCAACGAGCAGTGCTATGGCAATTAGTGTGTATGTGGTGTTGTCGTACTTTCAGCTGGTTGTGCATCGCAGTATGTTTGGTGGAGATGTTGCGCGCATGTGGCTTTATCCAGAGGGCTACTATGGGCCACCACAACTAAACCCAAGCTGGTTAGCACTGTGGGTGTTTGCTACTGTGATAGGAGTGAGCTATGGACTGCAGCTGATAATGGATGAGCGATTCCAACTTGCGTTCCCGGCAATTGAGCAGGGTCGCATATACACACTTAAAGATCGTCTGCCTAGCAGCTTTTCTTATGCGTTTGGATTTGTTTCAGGGACAATGTGGCGATTCTGGATGGGATATTTTGTATTTGGGTGGGGATTGTATCGCAGCGTGAGTGGAGTGCTAGCACATCTGATCAGCACTTCGTCGTATGCAGTTGGAAGTCCGTTGTTTAGCGTTGGAGGAATGGCGGTATGGCTTCACAGCGGTATGCTGGCGGTGCTTACATGGGAGTTTGCACATCAGCTGTTTGAGATTATTGTGACAGAGCCTACTCATATCAACGAGCTGAGTCTGGATCGCAATCTGTGTCTGGTCAACGGGTTAAAGCACGCAGATAGCCAATTGATACAGCATTTGGCGTATCAGGAGCTGTATCGCCTGGTAGCGTACAATCCCGAACAGCGTGTGGAAATACTGGGTGACATTGATAGGGCCAGTGGAACCATGTGGACGCAGATATCTGGACAGTGTATTGATGTGATAAAGGTAGCCACAGAACAGCTTCAGTCACAGGCACCCCCTGAAAAGAAAAAGACACCGCCTGCCTCCCACAACAATGCTTTGCCAGCGAATGTAACACTGAAGGCCGGGGGTGCGCCGATGAAAGATATTTTGCAGCAAAACCGGAAGACGCCACAAACTAACACCCCAGAGCCGTTAAAAGCAGGCACATCTACTTCTGATCTGTTTGGGGTCGAGGCACATGGCCTTGAGAAGTACGTGCTGACAGCGCTGCGGGATATGCTTTTGCAGTCGCCAGTTGGGCAGCGACTGCTTCTGCGCACTCGACGGGGCAAGTCGATATCGACATTTAGCAATTTCCAGCAGCAAGTGTGGGCAATACGGACACTGATGCGGATGGTTGAGTGTTCGATAGTGGATGATAAGTATGGCGTAGTTCAAGGCGACATTGGGATGATTCTTGAAGTGTTATTTACATACCTCAAAGAGCTTGAGCGTAGTTCTACGCAGGGAGATGGAGGCAGAGGCGCTAGTGGATACAATGTGCAGGGCACCAGCCGTCAGACAGTGGCAATGATCCAAGTGCTTCGAAATGCGTTATACTCGTTTACAACTAGTTTTTACGAATATTTGGAGGCGCTTAAACTTCCACCTGCTCAGGCGCAGCCGCTGCAGCTTTTTGCAGACTTTCAAGCGTAGTACGCAAATACATGCACTTTTTTTTTTCTGTCTGCTTTCATTTACCTGTTGACTGGCATTGGTTCTTGCGTTTTCTCTGAAACAAGTGGCAGTAAATTACAAAAAGAGTTACATTGTCCCCAATGGTCACACAAAAATCACTCACGTGGATTGCGGATAAAAACAGAACAAAAACCCCTTCTCCCCGCTATCCTCCCCCCATTTCACCTGTTCTACATCATCAGCTTTCTTTCCAGGCTTTCTGTTCTTTATACTTAACGCATTCAGTTTAATTCAGTTGCTTATCTTTCTCCACAGACAGCACTCGTCATACTTCCTTTTTTGGTATTTTAATCTTTTAAAGGTTCTGTTAGAAGGTTTAACTT
>JANBTM010000128.1:0-20929 GCA_027578695.1 Coemansia sp. RSA 1365 | reverse complement strand
TTTTTTTTTTTTTTGCATTTCTAATACGTCAGTTCTGACGTTGTATACAAGTACAGAGAACATAGGCATAAGAATAGAAAAAGACACAGTTTACATATGGGAAAGATGCCACGGTTGATGGTTGATATGGCATATGCGGTGCTATCGGTATCGGCGTTAGTAGTTATGTTTACACATGGGAGTAGTAGATGGTCGTTGGATGAGTTTCGGCGAAAATGTGAGATGGATATTATTCAGCACCAACGGGATAATGTTGGTACAATATCGTATCGTGACAGACTCACTGTCAAACACTTTTCACCAACACTGTGGTGTGGTGTCAGTTGGCTTTTGGGAACGTTGCTGTCCAGTAAATGGCACATATTGGTAAGCGTCATATGCGGATCTGATTATTATTCATCAAATACTTGTCATTCTTGGACTTTTTGCGCTGTTTGCATTGATTGCATACCTGTTTTCTCGTTGGCCTTGTTCAAGCCTTACTGATAATGTTTGCACATGTGACCATTAACATTATTACAATGTATAATCACACTTTAATTCTTGCATGTTTTTTGTAGGGGTTGGCGAATGCGCTTGTGGCGGTGGTTTCACTTGCACGGAAGGCGCTGATTCAGCTGGTGTTTGGTCATCTTACGTTGGGAGAGGTGCATGTAAGTATTTTAGCATATGTGCTGAGGAATCATCAGCCACAACATACACAAGTGCAGGGTTGCATGGTGTATCCTCTACTATTCAATGTGTGGAATACATCTCTGGGAATGCCCAAATATCAATGTGGGCTTTTTTTTCTGGCACTTACTATTGTTCTCATACCATACTCTAATATACACGCTATTTCTTTTGGCGCAAGCTGCGGTTTTTTTTTTTTTTTGACATGTTCTTCTATCTGTGGCCTGATGCTGTGTTTAATGTAGCATTCGTATGATCGGATCATTAACTTTGTGTTGTTCAAGGTTGTCTCCGTTCGAGCCACGCTCGATTCAGACTGGGAGGATTTGGCGATCTGGACGGCAGCGTATTGCTGCTTTGGGGCGCTGTATCTTGTGGGTGGTTTGGCACGAGATCATCTTGAGACTTTGCGTCTGACACCTGCACAATCTGGAGTGCGCTGGGGATTTGTTGGATTGATGCAGCTTGTGTTAGCAGCGACCGTGGGATTGGGAATACTATGCTGGATGTTTTTGCGACCATTATTCAGCATATTGTGCATTGAAGTGTTGACTATTTTGTTTGATGTCGGTCAGACGCTGGTGAAATATGCAGCATATGCTTGGGACAGCGATAGCACAGAGTCATGGGAAGCGCGATCTGATGCAGTGCTACTGTGTGAATTTGGCACAGACATCTGCATTCTTGTGTTGACATTGACGCACTATACACATATATTGTTGATCAATGGAGCTACATTGAATATTGTTAGTGTGCTCATATTCTTCAACATACGCAGCATAACAAGTAAATTGTATCGAAAGACGCAGAAATTGGTTGCCTTCCGAAAGGCTGTGGAAAGTATGCGCTGTCAGTTTCCTGATGCTAGCAAAGATGATATAATTCGATTCAATGACCGCTGCTCCATATGCAGAGAAATTTTGGTCACTGCGAAGAAATTACCCTGCGACCATCTGTTCCATCGCTCGTGTTTGCGCTCCTGGCTTGTGCGACATTTGTCCTGTCCCACTTGTCGAACAACTCTGTCTGGTGCTGATGTTGGCCAATGGGCTGGTAGCAGTCCAACTACTGAAGCTCTGGAACATGGATCGGATCTTGTATTTGCTAATACAAACTCTGTCTAAATTAATATTGCATATACTCACAACGTATATTTATATCCACACCCCCTTTTTTTTTTTAAAGCATTCTATCACAAATTTGTAGAAATCATTTATGTTTTTTATTTTTTATTTTCTAGTATTTCTTGCTGTCTAATTTTCTTTCATAAGCAGACATAATTGAAAAAATTTGTTCATTCTACGTTAGCAATAATATGGCCATAAGATAGAAGACGCAGTGTGTTTTGGTAAGCGATCCAGTCGAAAGAAGCGTAAAAAATCTGTGTTTTTTTTCTTGCTTTTACACTAAAGCCAATATTTGCTTGTCTTTGCATTAAACTCACTACTGCGAGATGGTTATTTCAGATTGCTTTACATAGTCTCGTTTACGATCCATCTGTTCCATCCATGCTTGTAGCTGTCTAATAGCTTGTCTTCTTCGCTGACGAGCTTTCTCTGCCTCAGGAGAGCAAACAACTCCATCAAGTCTAAGCATATACTGCATAAGTGCCTCGTTTACATACGTGTACGACTCGTAAAGTTTTTTGCGCTCTGTTTGTTTAATCTCATGTAATGCTTTGTCATCTACGCCATCCATACCTCCTGATGCGAATTGGTCAATGTATAGTTGCGCATCCGCAAGAAACGCTTGCATACGTGATGTTAGTGCATCTGTAGCCTCATTGGTGATATCGTCAATCTCGTGGATTAGTGCGTTCTCCTCACGCTCCTCTTTTGTAACAGGCACGCCCTTTTCTGCTCCTTCCTTCCTGCCGATCAGCTTTACCAAAGCACCAGGATAGATACCATAAAACGCCAATGGTGATTTGTCATCCTTCATAGTAGCTACAAGTGATTAAAGATTAATAAAGTCACCATTAGCAATCAGGTAAGTTGTGACACTGGTTTCATATAAAAACCTCCTTGGTTTTTGTGTCACGAAGAAAGCATATACTTACCACCACTAAAAATAAGTTTCATGCCGTTGGTAGGAACACCCGTCACCTCACGACAAACTTCTTTAAATTGTCCTAGCGTCGTATCACGCAAGTCGTTATAGTCATATTTAATTATATACCGCTCACGTCCCCATTGGAGGACCAACGGCGGCGCGGTCATTTCTTCCGCACACACACTAGCTGTCGCCAATGCTAATCTGCGAAATACCCGTCCTAGAAGGACAAACGAAAGTGCAAAATCCGCGAGAATGGTTGCAGAATCGCCTTGGATAGTACCACACTGCTTTTTTGTTTTAATTGCACCTTTCTTGTAAAAGGTCGTGTGCTCCAAAACGATAGTTTACTCAGAACTGTGCGAGAAAGTGAACCGCAAAACTAAAAGCTCCACAAAATAAGATACAAGGTAAAACCCAAACTGTGCTTACAATAACGATGCAAAACGTAGAAGAGGTTTGTCACAAGAGCTGCTCTCAGCCAAGAAAAAAAAAAAAAGTTAGCCCATAGAAAGGGAAAAGCAAGGAACAGCGGACACTGGCAGTGGCTACCAGAGCGCACTGCTGATTGGCGAACCTGCCCAACACAGCATTGGTTGAAATGTCAGATCTGAGCTGTTGGGTGTCCCTTCATTTCACGTGAGCCAATCTTTTTTAAAAAAAATTTCAGTGGATTTCGGACTGCTTTTTTGTTGGGGGCACTTTTTTCCCGCAAAAAAAAAAAAAATTGATGTTCAAAAGGAGTACTTGTCGTGTCTCTTTTATCTCTATTTTATTACGTTCATTCTTTTTTTACTCTTAGGTGGTGTGCCCGCTTGTCGATTTGCATTTTCACCAGTCTAATTTAACATATACTTTTTCTAGAATTATGAGACTATTCGAGGCAACGCATGTGTTTAAGCACGACTGGGAGACAGTCAGTCTTGCAAGTTGGCGCAAATATCCTAATGAGAATACACCTCATGTAAGACACGTAGAAGTTCTCAATCAGGAAGTGGATGCAGATACAGGAGTATTACGAACAGAACGACTGATTATGGTACAACAAGGAGTCCCGGCACTTTTGCGGAAACTGTTTGGTGGTGACGCATCATATGTCCTGGAATACTCTGAAGTTGATCCAAGGCAGCGGACGCTTGAAATGCAAAGTCAGAATATGACATACTCTAATCTATTATCAGTTGGCGAACATATTGTGTACAAGCCGCATCCTGAACAACCTCAGCATACTACTTTTACTCAATCGGCTGAGCTAAAGGCCTGTGGTGCTATGTTCCGCTTGGCTACCAAAATTGAAGACGTTTGTTGGAACCGCTTCAACGATAATGCCCACATAGGAAGACTCGGTTTAGAGCAGGTCTTATCCAAAATTCTCGCTGAGCGTCAGGCTTTGACTAAAGTCCCACAATAAAAAAGTAAAGTCGATCTTTGCGTTTTTTTTAACAACTTTCCTGTCTTTTTTAGACACTAATACCGAGTTGAAAAAAAAAACAACCATCGCATGTGTATATGCGTATGCTGTTGTTTTTAAAGCTCATACACATCTTTTTTTCTCTCACTTTTGGAAGAATTGTTTTCTTTTTTTTTTCCTGCAAATATATTTCCACTTCTTGTATCATCACCTTAATCGAATTTTTAACCAAGTAAAATAAAAATTCGAGAAAGTTTGACAGATGAATAAAAAAAAAAAACATGACAGTAAGCAAAACAGATAACGCAAGTGTGTTTTTAGCTTATGCTGTCGCGTGATTTTCTACGACTGCTCGTGCTGCTACCTTTGCGTTGATGACGTGTGCTGGCTCCACCGCCAGTTGTGTCAACGGACGGTAGTTTATTCAGCAACTCCTCAGCTTTCCCTTCGCCAATGTCATTAACCAGCATGCGCTTCCGGGCGCGCAAAACCTGCACTTCAGTTTCAAGCTTATCTGCTGTTTTCTTAAAATCCAGCAACGGAATGATAATCGATTGCAGACTGTCGAAGCGATCGCAGACTGCTGGTGTCGCCATGACAGGCCGTGGCCAGATAGTGTTTGGACTGTTGAGCGCCAATTGACTCATAAACTGCTTAACCGCATCCAGTTTATTCTTCGGTATTGGATGCAGCTTATCTGAGCGCAGAAACACGCCAGGACCCAGTCTAGCATCACGCTGTGGCACAACAATAGTGCCAATATCCGCTGCTTCGACTTCGACTACCGCTGGCTTGACTGTGTGGATTTCCGTCCCAAATGTCGGGTCTCCAAAAATCGGAGAAAGGCTTCCTTGCTCGGATCTTACTGATGGTGCAACAGATCTGCTAGGCGATGCAGACTTGCGTACCAGATCGCTCACGCTAGGGCTGCGCATCTTGACGCCTGGTGACCCTTGAGATCTGGCCGCCACACTGCCTGCCCGCACTCGCAGCGGTGCAGGCGTCCCATGCGTTGACTTTTGTCGCTTAATAGTGCGAGCGTTGGCCGGATCTCCAGGCCCATCCGCGGCTGTGCCCTTGCGTGCCTTGGGCGTTACATCTGCAGTGGGTGTGGTTGCTGGCGAGGCCAAGGCTGGGTCAACAGTTTGCGCATACTGCACCTTAATAGGCGGACCCAATGCCGAAGCAGTAGCCTCTTCAAACATGGCATGTGACTGCAGCAGCACTTCGCGCTCATGGACCAGTCGCCGCTCGTTGGCCTCAATGCGACGAGCTTCGGCTGTCAGCAGCTCCTCCTCCTCGATTTCCTCCTTTGTGCGGCGGAATAATGCCTCCAGATATTTCTTACGTTCCAACTCCTTATCTTTGTCAAACCTCAGCAGCGCCAGGTCGTCTGCCAGTTTGTTTGTTGTCTGTAGAGGAACGTCCTCGGGATCACGCGAATCCTCACCCGCTCTATACTGCGTCAGTGCGCGCCCAATCTCATAATAACGGTCCTTCAGATCCTCTAGCGTGCGATTGGGTTCAATTCCAGAGCTTGGACAGTCTGTGTAGCTGTAATATCGATCGTGGATAATAATAAACCGCAAATCAAACAGTTGGCACATGTGCAGCAGGTAGTCAGTCTCAATGCGCGACCATCCCTTGTTCAGAGGATCAATACACTTTTCATACTCTTCGTCTGTGTACTGGTATGGCTTTGTCTTCGCGTTGAAGCGCGCGTAATAGTAATCTGTGTATTGCTCGTTAGCCTTTGCCCAGTGATGCAGCGCAAGATCGTCGCCGCGCGCGCTACTCTTAAAGCCGCGCCAGACCCATCGTTCTGCTTTGGTCCCAAATTTCGGCTTCGCCTGGAACTGCTCCAGCACCACCGGAATAGCCTGGTTCTCCAGGTACAGAGACGTCAGCTCGCGGCTCATTCCTGGCGCCTTCTGTCTCGGCTTGTGTGTCATCATAAGAGCCGCCAGAATACTGGATCTTTCGCTGTCTTGTTAAAGGCAGATAAAATGAGATGCAAAAAAAAAATAAAGAAAGAAAAAAGCTTGTGTACAAGTGCAAAAATTAATATAAGCATAAACACGCGCGCGCAACTGCTGCTCAGTTTTTAAAACTGCAGCGTGGCGTCGCGTTGTGGGTTTACATCAGCCGCCCCTTCCCTCATCAGAAAACTTTTTTTTTTTTTACAAGTTTCAAGAAAAGAACCAGTCTCTGTGCTTGTACGGCTTAACTTGCAAACTCTGTCAACGTGTCTGTCCCGTGTCTTCTCGGCCCTTCCGCGTCCTCCAAAATTGCCTCTTGCTTCGCATTACAAATTTTCTTATTTATTTTACTGCCTTCCTTTGGTCTTGTTTCTCAATTTATCTTGTATTATTGTCTGCACATTTTCTCCATACGCGTAGTGACACGCAGACGCAACGCGCAAAACCGCCAGTTTTCAACATGAATGTTGGCACACGAAGCAGAGCCAAGACTGCCGAGGCTACGTCAGCTCAGCAGCGGCAGTCACCTGGCGCCTCCCCGACAGGAACTGCGGGTGCTGAAGAGACGCCAACTCCAACACAGGCGGAGGGCGACGAAAACACTGCGAGCGTCAATATCCCGATGCAGAACATCCGACAGTTTAAAGAGACTGTGGTCAACACAAGCCGACTGCTCAAAGTGTTCAGCGACCAGGAGAAGGAGCTAGGTCGCACCAAAGCCGAGTTGGCTAAACAACAGGAGGATATTAAGCGGATGCATACAGCGCACCAGAGCCTACAGCGTGAGATCGACGCGCGAGCCCGTGAGCTAACGGGCGCAAACGCCGAGACGGAGAACGCACGATCTCTGCTGCAGCTACGCGAAGAGGAGTTATCACGCGTGCGCGGGTTGAAGGAGGACCTGGAGACAAAGTTGACAGAGCTGAGGCAGGCCGCGCCAACAATCGAGCTTAGCGCGCCGCCAAAGTCGCCCAACACAGTGTTGCTGGAAGAGATCGAGCAGTTGAAGAAGGACTTACAAGCCAAGGATGGCTCGCTAAAGTCACTGCGCATTTCCCGCGACTCCATCCGCTCATCGACAAAAGCCGAGATTATGAGCATTCAGGCCAAGTACGCACGCGAGCAGAAGGAACTTATCGAGCGCCAGGAAAAGGAAATGACCAGCCACCGCGCGTCGCTGGCAGACAAAGAGGCTGAGCTGGAACAGGAGCAGGAGCGCCTGATGCAGCTTGAAATGGACCTTAGTATGCGCGAAACTCAGATGGAGGACCAGGCTGCCGAGCTCAAAGCTAGTGCCGACAAGGCTTCTGCCAGCTTCCGTTCGGCCCAGCTGACCATTAAGCGGTTAGAAGAGGAGGCTAAAGCGCGGAATTCAGAGCACCGTACAGAGACCAACAGGCTACAGCGTAAGAGCACCAAGGATGAAAAGACAATTGCAAGTCTGGAGGCGCAAGTAAAGCGACTGCAGGCAAACGCCCGCAACGCAAAGGAAAGTGCACGAGCCGGATCTAGACACCGGCCGCGGTCAACAGCAGCCGAGGCGGTAATTGCAGCGACAGAAGATGTAGCTGCCATGAGCATGGAGGAACTGCGCTCAGAGGTTGCAAGGCTGCGCAGCGACGCCGTACACACAGAGGAAACCATCCGCCGTCTTACAGTTCGCACAGTGGAGCTGGAGCGTGAGCAGAATCCCGAGGGCCCCAAGCGCTCCCGTGTTGGTGCGCTGCAAACTGAGATCAAGCGTCTAAACGAGGAGGTGGATGCACGCGACAAGAAAATTGGCGCATTTGCAGCTGCACTCAATTTGTCCGAGTGGGATGCCGACAAGGGCACTACTGAAATTGCCGAGGCCGCTGCTGGTTCTGGATCTACCAGCGCAGGACAGGCAGCAGCCACAATTGCACAGCTCAATATTAAAGTACTATCGCTGGAGAAGACAATACAAGAGCGCGAACAGTCTGTTTTACGCCTGGAGGCAGAGCTGGAGAAGGTCAAGGAGGAGGCAGAAGAGCGGCCAAGGCGCCTGCGCCATGCAAGCACGCCGACCAGCCACCATTCTGTGGGTCTTAGCAGTGCCAGTGGAGGTAGACGTGCTTTGCGTGTGGCTGGCTCTCCAGACAGCCAATGCGAGAAGCACTACGCCGAGATCGCGACGCTGCGGACAAAGACTGACAGGCTGCAACAGGACCGGCTAGCTCTGCAAGAGCTCGTAACCGAACAACAGGTCAAACTCCGTCAGCTGCGCTCCGGGACATCATCTCAGCCAGCCGCATCAACACCGACGCCAGCTCAACGTAAGCGAGGTTCACAAATTACAATGCTGGATGAGACCCCAACAGTTACAGCTAGCACCTCCAAGCGAGTCAGGCGCGACACACCATCCTCTGGGTATTTGGATTCGTCTGGGGCGGTATCAGCGGTGGTAGTACCACGGCGGAAACCAGCAACTATGCGATCCAAGCAAATGGCAGCAGGCGTTGCAGCGACCCCAGCACTATCAGACACACAGAATGTGCAATTTGCAGGGCGTCAGGGACTGCAGGGAATAGTGCCAGCCTTGACGAACAAGCGCATCCGCGATGTTACGCGCGCCAAGCGAGCATTCGATATTGCAATTAGCTCGCCATTAGAGTTTCAAACATCACTGGCACGCTTGAGCGACATGGTGCCACCACTGGATGCTGCTCGATTTGCCGAGCTCATAGTTGCCCATATTGACACAGAAGCCGCCCGAGCTTCGAGCATAATCGAGTTTCTACCCAATAGTCAGGCACTTGATATGTCTGACATGGACGGCAATGAGCACGGTCTTGCTGCTGCCCGTTTGCAGGAGTTGGCTGGCAATATTCAGCCCGGTCTGTACTGTCACGAAGCGACAATGTCACTTTCTATATGGACACTTATTCTCAGGGGCGAGCAGGACGAGCTTTACTCAGAAATAATGCAGATGCTTTCTCGGAGTATTGTGCTGCGCGTAAACAGTACAGCGCAGGTGAGTTGCTCGCTGGCGCGCATATTTGTCGTACTGGGGGTTTTGGCTGCTGACATTCAGCGTGTAAGGACGATGCTATGTGATCTGCTGATGGAAGCAGTTGATGGTCCACATGCGCTACCAGTGTTGGCAAACACACTCGCGATTTGGCCAGACGTGCTTTCTGTGCCGGCAATGTATGAGAAGAGCGCAGAAGGATGGCTGTCCTTCAGCTTAATTGTCCGGGTGTTTCAGGCTATTGCTGCTGGGATTCACGATCTATACACAGAGGAGAGAGGAAAAGATGAAGCCGACAAACTATATGCTATCATGGTCGAACGGTGCGGCTGGCGGATGCCTGGCAATGCCGAGTTTGCTGACAACTTGCTTGTGGAGGTGAAAGATGCATTAAGTACTTTGGAACGTGACTCTGCCGACTATCCAGTGGTTATGGCTGCGTTTAACCTGCTTTCTCCGTATGTGGTTTGATGCGATAAAATTAAATAAAATAAAAACATTCCAACATGGAACAAATAGTAGCAAAGTAGGGGAATTAACATGAGTGCTATTTACAATGTCCTGGGATCAATCTAGATATGGCCGCTGGTACTGTTGTATCTGCTGCGATATTCGCCCGCTGGATTGTTGTAGCTGCTCATGTTGTAGTGGTCGATACCCTTGTCAGAGTAGTAAGAGGCACGGACCTCTTCATGGGTAAGCTGCATATTCTGTATTTCACGCATTCTCCGTCTCCTGCGGATGTAGAAATATGTGAAAGCTGCCAGGATTAGTAGTGCAATTAGGATGCCAGCAATTATACCACCTATTGCCTTGCCGCTAAGTGAACCACCATCGTTATTTTCACCCATTTCGTCATCTGAAGAAGACTCTAATGCAGGGTCACCACCGATATAACCAACATGCATATTCGATTCTTCCTCTATGTCGGTATCAGTGGTTGCTGCTTCTGCGTTACAACTTCCCGTCTCTGTCGTGGTTTCAGTGACCGTCTCTGTGTATTCGGTAACTGTAACTGTGATTTCTGCTATCGACATAGAATCGACATCGCTGCTATCCACTGGTGTATCTACCTCCGACTCATCATCTTCGCCAATTGGGTCTTCTGTAACTGTAACAGTTTCCCTAGTTATTGTTTCTGTGACTGTGACTGCGCCCATATAGTCTTCTGGCAAGCATGGCTCTGGTGTCGGACATTGGAGTTGGTTGAAATCTGACTCTTCCATGCTATTAGATACAAAGACAGTCTCCGTATATTGTACAGTATCGGTGACAAATATTGTCTCTGTATTGGATTCTGTTATTGTAGAGCTTTCTGTCGTTGTGTTTTCTTCTGTTGTAGTGGCAGTCACTGTTGTTTGCTCTGTTTGCATATCTGTTTCAAACACCGTCTCCATGTCAATTTCTGTTGTTGTGATTTCTTCTGTAGTAGTAACAGTTGTCATACTGACTTCGACTTTTGCCTCTTGGCTTTCAACTAACCTAGCACCTTTTTTCTCTGTTGGATCTGGCTCTTCATCCTTTGGTGAAGTATTATCGTCTGTGTTTTTGTTTTCTTCATTTTCTGTGTGCGAGCTATTATCACCTGTATCGCTTGACTTTGCGTCACTATCATCGCCACCCTCAATTATTTCTCCGACCCCTTGTATTGAATACATTGCTCTTTTGTCCTTTGACACACCAGATGGGTCTTTCATTCTATATACTGGATGTGTGGTGATAGCTTGCCCGCTTATACTTACCGCATCTCCAATTACACTTTCAATCCACCGGACATAGTGTGCAATGTTGGTGTAAAAGTGGTAGAGATCTCCTCCTCCACAGAAGCCATCACCCGCTGGTGCCGCAGTATGGCTGTAGAATCCAAGCTGTGCTGTAGCAGCTGTGGATGATGAATGGGCAACCACATACTTGAATGGCATATTACAGTTGCTGTTATATATTGAAATATGGTTTGCTCGATTACACATTAAATCCGAGGCATTTTCCTCAAATAAAGTCGATGCCTTACTGCAGCTGGCAGTATCCGTTGGCCCACCCTCAAACCAATGGTAACCATTCCACTGACCATTATCTGCTGTCAATGTGCGATGCACAAAAGTAAATCCACCCCAACTATCTGCACTTCCTGCAATGTTATAATTGTGTATCCCAGAAATATCGTCAAATTGAACAACTGCAATATTGTTGGAAAATGTGTCTGAATTGTATCCGTCGTGCGGCGTTATATCCTTGATATTAAATGGTCCCTGGAGCTTAGCGTCGTTGACACCAATTGCAATTTTAAACTTTGCATCTTTTGATGTAAACTTTTCAATATCTATACAACTAGCCGCCATAACACCAGCAGTGTTGGATACCAAGATGACCGGGCAAAATGTCTGTTGACCATCTTGCATTATCAGCCCGTTGACAAACGACTCGGCATACTCATTAGGCCCTGTTTTTGCATTTTCAACTGGAGCTCTTGTAAATTTTGTCCTAGAATAGCTCTCACGAGTTGTGGACATGTTCTGGTCTGAATATCCATTCACAATACATGCTAGCAAAGTTAGCAAGTATAGAATATATATCATTATAATAGAATATGTTTGGCTATATTTCAAAAATTGCATGTAGTAAGTTAATGATGGGCATAAATAAACAAAAATACATGTAGTGATGCAAAAGTAAATTAAAGAAAAACTAGCGTAGCTTCAAGTTAATGCTAAAATATTGAAACATTTTTCTGTCGCATGCACGCAAAATTTCCATTTACGCTAAAACAATAGACTGGCTTTACATATCTTATAATACAAAGTTTAGCGAAATATTTTACCAAGAAAAATATGCATTGTGTTAAAGGGCTTATAGTATCAAGCACTACAAAACACAAAAGCTTATGTAATATTTTAAATTTAATTAAACTGGTCTTTTAACCAAGGAAAGAGCGAAACAGGTGTATATGGCTTGTTCAAAGAAAAATTCATCTTTGCCAAGACTTACTAGTGAAAATTTGTAGTTTGATAATCATCATACTATTGGATACTGAATGTCACTTATTGTAAATGATAAGCAATAAACATAAAAATCTAAACGTAGCAGGTGGGTGCACCAACTAGCGCATTGCGCTTAAATGCTTTTCTTCTTCCAATCGCCGCTCAATAAATTTCACAATATCAGGAGAATAATACTCTTCAGGAGCACAGTCAAGACTATCATGTTTATCAGCTTCGGCCTTTGTCATGCACACACAATTGGAGGTGGACATAGGCAGCGACCTGCGCCAGCGCGTCAATGCAAGTCTGTCAGTGGCACCCGATATGGCGCTCTTGCCACGCCAAATTTCCTCTAGCATGTACCCACAGTCGTCAGTGCTCATATGCAATTGTGGACCACCATTTTCGGCTGATACAGCGTACTCGCGGTTGCCCAGGTCGCGCTGCAGTCGAGCGTATAGGGCGTGGCGACCCTTGACGGCCAATGGCTCAGTAGGAAATCCTGCGAGCTCGGTAAGGACATGTGTTCCCATTGCAATTCCAAACATGGCGGGCATAGTACCGAGGACAGGTACAATGCGCACACGGAAGTCTGGAAGAACGGAAAAATCCCCAGGGTCCTCTTTCTGGCTTTCCGAAAGCGACAGTAGCTGTACTTTACCCGGTTTCTCGCTCGAGTACACAACCTTAATGCCACTTTGAATACCTTGGGCCTTGAGCCTGCGACGAACAGCCCGCGACATCGGATCCTCAAATGTATCACCAATATCAGCAATCTGTACACGCGAGGGATCAGATTTCATACCTGCACCCATTGCGCTAATCACTTGCAGGTCGTTGTTTCTGCAGTAGTTCAGCAGCTCCAGTTTGGTATCCATATTGTCAATGCAGTCGAGGACATAGTCAGGTTCGCCAGAGAGCAGACCTGGCGCAGTGGCAGCGCTGAACAGTGCAACACATGCCTCTACTTTGGCATGAGGCACAATTTCCAGAAAAGACCTTTTAAGGGCCTCAACTTTGGAGATGCCCACGGTACCCCGAGTAGCTGCTACATGTCGATTGAGAGAGCTCAGTGTAACTTGATCAAAGTCAATAATGCGGATGCGTTGGACGCCCGATCGCAAAAGCATCATTGCAGCCCACGATCCTACACCACCGGCACCTACAACAATAACAAAGCTGTCTCGCAAACGAGCCATTCCTTCCTGGCCAAAGAAAGCATAGTGACGAGCCAACTGCTCTTGAAACAGTGACTCTTCGTTTGGTGTAAGTGATACTGGCGTATGCTTGTCAACAGCCTCGTTATTCCCTGAACCGCTGTCGCTTAATGTGTCGTAATCGCTATCAAACACAAGAGAATCTAAGGTGTCGCGTTTGAGATCGCGTGCACGCCTTCTACGCCGTGACCTGCGTGTACCCCACATCACACCGGCGGTTGCTGCGGAGGCCACAAGAGCAGTTGCCACCAGCTGCATGCGGTTGTCCGAGAAAACCCGCGACAGCCTCTCCATGTATGCGCTCATTTGTCGCACCAATATTCCTCAATAAGAAGCAACAACAAAAAAAGAGGCAGAAGAGTGAAATGCACAGGAGAACAAGAAACATAAATTTTTAGAAATTTTGTGGTGATCATATCCCTACTGAGCAGTCCTCGAACATCAAGTTGATCAGGGGTGGTGGGGACAGACAGACAGGGAGAGCCGAAGCACCTCTGCTTCCAAAGTCGTTTTTGTTCATAAATTATCTCAGTTGCATTGTCAGCAACTTTCTACACACAGAGTCATCGGATATGCCGATTCTCCATGGACAGTTTCGGCCAAGAACTTCCTGGACGAGAAACTGTCGCAGTCTTTCTGGCGCTCATACGCCCAGAAGTTTATGGCGCTTACCGGCGTACACCGTTGCTGGAACTGAGAAGGTAGCAGCGATTAGTAGAGTACACAGGCGTAGCATTCACATTGACTGTATTGAGAGAAATGCTGCAGACGACCAAGGCGGTGGCGGAATGGCAAGGTACAAGGCTGGGCTGTTCTTAGATAATGTATTTCCGCTGAAGATATCAGCATTCGATATTCGGCCGTATCTCATGCTGCGCAACCAGGAGGCAATGCAGAAGAAGGTTGCATGTCTGCTTCCAGAGGAGCTGCCTCACGGAGCAGTAGTCAGCAATATCGAGCCGCACCGTAGGGACGGTGGCAGCATAGTGTATTTTACGTTTATGGCAGCGCAGGAGCATGGGACAGCCACAGCGATGGCACAGAAGGTAGTGGAAAAGGTGGACGCGCATCTGGCGACGAGGAAGGGCCGCAAGTGGTATGATGTGGGACGTATCCGGGCACTGGAGGTTCGAGGAGTCCCGTTTACAGAGGATATTGTGCGGCAACTGCCGTCCAAGCGCGTCAAAGTTGAATTTCAGGGCCCAGACGTGGGGGTGGAGGAGATGTACAAAGAGTTTCGGGAATTCGGACGGATAGAGGACATTACGCAGCAGCCATCATCGAGCAAGGATACGCCGCATTGGGCAGAGGTGCATTTCACCAAGCTGCGCGGGGCAACCAGCGCGCGCAACTGCGTGCATGGCGACGTGGTGGGAACTACAAAACTTAGGGTATTGTATGTGAAGGAGGACCGCGAGCACGTTGTACTGCAGTGGCTGAAGGAGCACTCAAAGTTTACGATTCCGCTTGCAGCGGCGGCGCTGATAGCGGCAATATACGCGGTGTTTGATCCGATCCGCGAGTTCTTTGTGGAGAACAAAATCACGCACCGGTTTGACCTGTCGCAGCTTCCGTTGGTGGGAAACGTACGGCGGGCGGCAATACTTAACCTACTACGGCGCGACACGGGACCCAAGGAGGAGGTAGAGGCGTGGTCGGGACTGGCAGACCAAAGCGCGCGGCTTTCATCGATTCTGGACGAACCGCCAGAGAGCTTTGTGATTGTCACTGGACCGCATGGGGCAGGCAAGACGCGCGTGGTGGAGCAGGCCACGGCGCACAAGAAGTACCGTGTTGTGATCGACGCTGGCAAGCTCGGTGCAGAGCACAGCGAGCTTGAGCAGATGACAACATTGGCAAGGCAGCTTGGGTGGTGGCCAGTGTTTAACTCGATTATCGGAATCACCAATGCCATTGATCTAATGGTTACCGCTACCACTGGCAGCAACGCTGGCATATCTGCTACTCCCGCGTCGCAGGTGCGCAAGATCCTTGATACACTGGCACTGGTGCTGTCCAACATCCGCAGGGATCGCCTGCGCCATGCTGACGCCCAGAACGCGCGCAAGGAGTCCCATGGCGCTGCCGGGCACGGGTATGCGGGACCTATGCACACCGTATCGCCCGCCGACATACCAGTCATTGTGCTGGAGAACCTTATGGACAAGGAACTTAAGTTTACGCCTGAAATCCTGGACTGGGCTGCCAGCGTCATCGAGGCTGGTCTGGCTCACTGTATTGTCACCACCAGCAACATCAGCGGTTACCACGATATCCAGCGCGCACAACCCCACAGCACTGCCAGCTTGCTGTCTCTGGACGACGCATCGCCGATGGAGGCCGTCACGCTGCTCCAACAGCAACTTGTGCCTGTCGGTCCCGGTCATGCTATTACCGCAGGTGCACGTATTAACAAAGGCGCAGCCGCCGAGGAAGACCACCGTGGCGTGGGGGCAGTTTCTGAAGACAGTATTGCCACTGCGGCTAAGACGCTTGGCGGGCGGCTGGAGGACTTGCAGCTGTTTGTTCAGAAGGTTAAGGCTGGCGAAAGCGCGGCTGCGGCGCTGGAGGACATAATTCAGCGATCGATTACCGAAGTGCGCAAGCATGCATTTGCGGACGACGCTGAGGTCGGGCAGAATGAGCACACATGGACGCCAGAGCAGTTCTGGTATCTGCTGACGGAGTTGGCAATGCATGAAGACGTCGAGTACGACCGCATGCGCAACTCGGCGCTGTTTGCGGGAAAGGACGACGCACTGCTAGGCCTGGCTGAGGCCCAGCTGATCACTATGGTCTACAACAACGACCGACCTTCGCGCATTCGTGCTGGGCGCCCGGTATACTACGCTGCATTTACTCGCATTGTCAAGGACCCTGGTTTTTCAAGCTCGATGACTGTCAAGATGAACAACAAGTTTATTTCTCTCGAGACTGCCAAGATCCACAAGGCCGAAGAGGAGTTGGCACTGCTCAATGTTTTCCGTGCAAGCGTTGACTCTCACGCTGCGCTGACCTCTGCTATGGCCATGATTGCTGCATCTCGAGAAAGCAGTGGATACGCCAAGCGCTCCTCGAGCTCCTGGCGACAGAACAACAAAGCCAAGGATGATTTCAGCTTGCACCCAGAGGCATTTATCGCGCAAGCCGCAGACGCAGGTGGAGGCAGTGCGAGGGTGGATGATGCGCAGACCGCCTCATCCCGATCGTGGCTTGGCTGGCTGTTTGGAAGGTCTTCTCGGAACCAACAAAGCGCAATGGCGCAGGGCGGGTCAGGTTCTGCGGCTGATGCGGAAGGTATCTATCCTAGTCCGCAGCGGCCCTCCGCGATCGCTGGCATTCCGTACGAACTCCAGGGCCGCGTGCAGTTTCTGTTGCAGAGCATCCATGCCAGCCAGCTGAAGATTGACCGCTGGGACCGCGAGTGCCGCGCTAGGGCCGAGTGTCTGGCAAGCCTGTGAGACGCCCCGGCCTGTGTAGTGAGCCACCGCAGTAGCCTACACCACTTCTACCCCGCGTGCAACAGCACCACTTATGCCTGACCGCAGTAGCTGTGCCACGAGCTGCGCAACATGTCTTTACTTGGCACGCGGCACCTGTGCCACCACTGGACCACTTTGCATTGGTGCACACATGTGGGGGCCAATCGCCATGCCCGCGTATGCCCTCCAGCAGCATGGACTGGCAACCACAGTGTCCTTTGTTTCTTGTGTGTTCCTGTGGCCGATGGTTGGTTGCAGCCTGCGCTCCTCTCCCCGGTCTTCTTTCTTTTTTTCCGAGGAGCATTTATTTACTTGCTTGTTTGTTAACTTGCTCTTCTTTAGCAATTCCAACGCATTCACACCTTTTCTTTCTTTCCACTTTTATTCTTTATTGGAAATATATGTATTGCGCCCGACGCACGGGCTTTTCTCAACAAGTTTATACACTACATCACGTCCGTCTATTATTATTCGTACTTTTTTTTATTTACAAGCGCATCTGTATCACCAGCAATAGTAACACCTGCCTTTTCTACCGGCTTAACTAGCGCAGAAGCCTTTTCTGGCAACCAGTTCCCAGACACCTACTACCAAGACGGTCTGCTTTCAGCTCTTGGAACCAGCAGAAGCGTTACAGGTTGATTAGTGGGGGGAAACCGCGTGGGAGAGTTCAATGCCTACGGCAGAAGCATTTCTCGGGGTGTTACCTTTCAACATCAAGGGCACGGCGTTGCCCATTCCGCGTCGACGGAATCACACACAGGGTTCATCGGTAAGTGGCTGCACACACAGAATGCTGCATGCTGAACGACCATTGTATTCAACATGCATACTGGTGCGGAGCAAGGTTTCCAGCCAAAATAGTTGCTAATTACCTTTTTCCCTCAAATATTTCTGGGTTGAACTTTTATAGATCAATGACCGCTTCAGTAGACTGTTCAGACATCGTGGGTCGCGTGTGGTTGCGGCACAAACAAATCAAAAACATACGCGCGTAGATAGAGTACGTATTTTTTTTTATGTTTTAGCCTTATTGATGCCAAATGTTTTTTTTTTCTTGTTTTGGTTTTCTTTTTTGTCTGTGTACCACATCTCCTTGCATTTTTTTTTATTGCTTTTTATGCTTTTGCTGTGAGTATATGGAGTGCATACTGCGTTCTACATCGGACAAAGACATTTTGTTGCTCAGCCGCCGCGTGTGCTGTGCTTAAGCAAGCGGCTCTTGCAGGGATGCCTTGTCAATCTCCTTGTATTTCTCCCACTGTGAAAGATGGTTGGTGCTACTATTATTGGTGCCCCCTTTTTTGGCTTGCAGAAGCTGTCTTTGCGTCTGCACATCAATGCTATAACTGTCATCTAGCTTGGAAACCTGCCTTTTTGCAGCTATTGTACAGACCCTCCCTTTTGCAATGGACGATCTTCTGGAGGCGGCAAATCATATGTGCGTAAATGCATACTCCCCACCTTGCTTACACAACGAATTCAACTTTTAGTTGTATGTATCGACATACATGTGCAAACACGTTACTAATTCTAATTTATGTCTTTGTGGACATGTGCTTTCTTTTTGCAATCACACTGTAGACGGACATTAGCGAGTTTGAGACGCAGTACCTTCAGAAACGGTCGACTGAGCTGCTTCTGCAGGAAGGATGTGCAATGGCAAAGCTGATATGTCGTCTTCAGATCTCAGGCGACCGAGCAGCTACAATGGCTAGTCACCTGGTTTCGTTTCTGCGTGGCAACCCACAGACCGCTAATAAGGTCGAGGACTTTGTCATTGGCGCATTTAATCTGCATGTAAGCAGATACTCTGCTCTGTCAGCAAACCCCCGCAATGTCCTGCGGGACAACAACCTCGCCACTATGCTTGTCGTTTGCTACCTGCAACAGACCTGTCGGAGTTTCTTGGTTTCTATTCTGCGTCCAGTGATGAGTGCCATTGAACCTTTTGTGGAAAATTGCGAGCTAGACCCGATGCGTCTCCCGCAGGGCCACGGCGTCGGAACAACATCGCGAAACTCATATAACCTATATTGTGTCTGTCGCTCTGTTCTTGACGCAGTGCTTTCCGCTGGAAAACATGCTCCTGCTGAAATGCGTCGTCTGTGTACGCTCATCCGTCACCGCATTGAAACCACTTGGGATATGCCTGCTCTCACTCCATCCACCCCCGGCACTGCACAAACCCTATCCGCCACAACGCCGACAAAGGAGGACTCGGAAATGAAGCAGGAGCAACCACAGCTACCAATGCTTGAGCTTCGCGATTGGGAGAACGATCTGAAATCCACTGTTGAAGTCGACATTATGAATGATATCAGGACTGCGCTGGATTCGTGGCTTGGTAAGCACGACGCTTTGTCTTCGAATACAGGCCCAGATATATTTGGTCTGCCGCCAATCCAGAAGGGCAAGGAAAAGGACGACGATTACAGTAATGAAACTCGCCGGTCGATTGTCAATTTGATGTCCTCGTCGTTTGCTGCTGCGGGCAGCGTAGACACGTCGCTATCAATAAACGGCCGCGGCGAAGATCGTTCAAAGATTCCTGAAGAGCCCAGAGTGAGTCAGATCAAGGATACCTGGCGCCAGACACAGAGCCCGCGCAAACTCATAAGCCCAACTGTCTCCACAAATCTTAACAAGCATTGCAGCAAGCGATACAGCGGCTCATACTTTACGCCAATGGAGACTGTGATCAGTATGCTTATCTTTGTGCGCTTCTTTATTCCTATCCTCACCTCGCCCGAGGCCTATGGACTGATAGAGAACAAAATGTCGCCTGCCAAACGTCGTGGTTTGCTGCTCTGTGCAAAGGTTCTTGCTGTACTATGCAACGGTGTGTCCTTTGGGTCTAAAGAGACATACCTTATGCCAATGAATGGTCTTATTCGCGAATATCGTCCTAGGCTGCGCCAGTTCTTGCACACAATATCATCTGGCGCTAACAATAATTTGGCATCTTCAGGCAGCAAAAGTGAGGTTCATGTTTCAGATAACGATGATGATGATGAGTCTGACGGCGACGATTCTGTTACTATTGACGAGCTGGCATCTCAATTTGAAGTAATATCTGTCGGCGCCAAAATTGGTACGAAGGAGGAGCAGCGCAAAAGCCGGATGTCACTTGCCAGTACAGCTTATGCTGACAAATGCGGTCTTTTGACACCAGGCACACAAGAAGAAATACCGCCAGTGCCTCCACTACCAACTATGCCTTCTATGCCTCACCATGTACGTCACAAATCCAAGCCGAACATTTCAACAACCATGGGAGTTGCAACATCAGCTATGTCACCAGATCCACCAGCGCGAATGACCATTGATATTCCGACTCGTCAGACATCAACCTCGAAACCGTCAAAGTTTTCCACAATGGCGCCAAAGTCACCTGCGCCCATAGCAATATCATCATCGACTGCTGACAAGCTGCTAGACAATGAGATTGTTGATGAGAGTCTAGTTACCATTGACTTTCTTAGTTGTCTTGAAAGCAACTTTGAAAAGTTTGAGGATCTTATTGCTGATTGCGCTTCAACAAACAGTCAGCAACATCAACAACATTTGCTAAGAGCATCTCGTGAGTTGAAGCCTATTGTCCAATATGCTAAACATCTTACTTCTCCAAATCAGATGCCAGAAACGATTTCTATTCCTACTATTAGAGCTTCTGGTTCACAGGAGCGTTCGCGTCGTATGCAGTTCCCTTTCGTGGATCAGGATTATAACACACATAGACTTTCTGAGGAATATGAGGATTTGGGTCATCGTAGAACTAGCACCTTGCCTGGAAACCACATTTTTTAACTAAGCAAAGAGTTGTTTACAATATATGTCATTTTCTTAATTGCTCTCTTTAGGCACCCTTGTGCATAGCATATACTCAGAAAAATAAATACCACGCAGGATTGGTTAGAAAAAAATAAACACTGAGTATTTCTCTTAATGCCAAGAACAGTTTCTCGTAAAATAAAACGCGCCTTTCGCATTTTCTTCAGCATTGATTGGCTTTAAATGCTCTATACGCATAATATCAACATTGCCCATCACGCGTATGGCATTTTGGTTTGGACGCGGTGATTGGTGCTTTGTATGATGGACGTACCCTGGTCGATTTTGAAGTGGCTTATTGTTCAAGAAACTCTG
>JANBTM010000127.1:12345-32188 GCA_027578695.1 Coemansia sp. RSA 1365 | reverse complement strand
ACCAGAGCCTGCGCGTATCACCATGCCATGATGGCTTGCAACACATCACGGACTGCACATCTCAATACTTTGCTAAGACCGCTGAATGCTACAAAGCTTGTTTCTGGTTTCTGGCCCAGATGATCATCGCACTGCACCAACAGCAGCTGTGGTTTTCCAGAAACTATCCAAAAGCTCTTTAGTGTGAGGCCAAGGCTGCAGCATGTGTTTCTCCCTCTGGAAGGTGCAGGTGGACATGCAGTTGTATGCGGGGTCTCTTAGAAAGGCATGTCATATGCATTCGCCGATACACGCGGGATTATTGCCGCTTTTTCTGGCCACATAATAGCGAAAAAAGCGCTTGTATCTGCTTTACACCTTTTAAATCCCTAGGAATTTCAAAGGCTTATGACGTAGTAGAACAGCGGAACCCACAAAGGAGGCCATGAAAGAGGGAGATGGCTTTCACCTTAAGCAAAATTGACGCTATTTACTAAAAAAGAAGGGATTTTCTTGCGTTGTAATGTGGAAAGGCGTGTTAAAAGGCATTGTGTGTGGCATTGGCGATGGTGGTTGGTATTTCTGCGTCTACTGCGGTTGGATGCGGATGACACAGCAAGTGGGCCTTCGCAGATCTCTCTTGCAAATATATAAATATAGTCGACTGCACGCACCATCCAAGTGGCAAGCATCCACTAGCTTATTCACACTACGTTGTTGCATTTTTTTTCTCGCTCCTTTGCCCACTCTTCATCGTTGTTTTTTTTGCTGACAACCACATCACTTCTTTGGTGTTTAACTAACATTTTACATCCCTATCGCCTTATTAGCATACATCTTCCATTTGCTCGCTGATTTTGAATATCGCCTTCCAGCATTGCACTTGTATAACCACGCTTAGATATGTTGAAAAAAATTATTTCATGCGCCTTTGCAGCGCTCGCCATTGCCTCGACAGTCTCTTCCCAGGAGCTGATTGGCAGAGAAGTCGACGCCAACGACGTTGTCATGGCTCTCGCAAAGCCCTCAGGCGACAAGATTGAGGCGAGTTTCAGGTTTACCAAGACCGCGGACGGCAAGGGGCTCCAGCTATCAATCAATGCCACCGGCCTGGACAAAGGTGCCGAGTACCCATTCCATGTTCATGTAGACCCCGTTCCTAAGGACGGCAACTGTACTGCTACAGGCGGCCATCTTGACCCCTACGACATAAAGGCTGCTGCCGGAGAAAAGTACAAGTGTTCAAAAACCAACATCCTAAAGACTTGCGAGCTCGGTGATCTTGCCGGTATTTTCGGAAATATGGTTGGAGATGATAAAGGTAATGCCAGCGGCGACTTTGTAGCCACTGAGCTTGCGTTTGGCACCAAGAACACCATTCTCGATCACTCTATCGTCATCCACAACTCTGATGGAGATCGTGTAGCATGCGCCAACATTGTCGCTTTTGTGCCTGATGGCGACAGCACTACTGACGAGCTTATTGAGGCTGCTGGTGCTCAAGGGTCCAAGGGTGATGACGGTACGGGTGACGCATCCTCTGTTGTAGCCAAGGCATCAGGTCTTCTGGTATCTCTTGTTGTTGCCGCTCTGATATAAGATTGTTAGTGCGCTGCCAGTATTATCAAACTGCTTACTTTTTTTTTTTTTTTTTTTTGTCGCTACATATTGGTTTAATACCATCAACTAAAATCAGCTTTACCATCAACTTTTGCAATCTAATGTCTCTGCACCTTGCAATAGCCATTATTTTGATTAAAACTGAATTCACTGCTTTCGTTGCAGCTCAGCCCAAGATGTCATCTTTACTGCATTTTGCAAAATTATTAGCGTTAAGAAAAATTATTTTGGCAGAAGTTGATTTGGCGGGTTTGCGGCAATTATGTAATGTGTTTGCGCATGGTTGTAGGAGTCGTTGGCAGCGCGATTGACGCTGGTGGTGGCGGCGGAGTAGGAAGCAGCCAATGGCAAGTACCCCTGTCCTGCGACATGGGCAACAATCGCAGTCAACAGCACTGGCAATGAAAGCCAAGGAGAATCAATATGTTGCTGTTCTGTTTCTTGGTCTTTTCTCGTTTGCTAACGCCAATGCCGTATGCCAATGACGCATAAACTTTGCCTCTCACGACACAAAACACAAGAGCACTCGCTGCCAAAAATTACCTTGACTGACGCAAATATTATTTTTTTTATGCGTCAATAGTTTTCTTAAACAGTAATCTTGTTGCTTTTCAGCTTTACCATTCTAGTCACATGACAATCCCTTCATGTAGCCCAATGTACGCTGAAACGGGGGTTATTGAACCATCTGTGCTGTCCCGTTTCGACCGCAGTCATCCTTTTCTTGTTCTTGTCAAATATATTGTTTTCTTTGCGTGTGACTATTGTATACCATATAAATATATATTGCACTGGTTATAAGGATGGCCGATATACGCGTAAGCAAGCCGTATTATCGACTCAAAAGAGGAACTCTAACTGTCTTTGTCGAAACAAAATCAACAGAGAAGATATTTACAATCAAAACTAAACTGCTGAGCGCATTGCATGCTCAGGACAAGGATGGCCTGTTTTCTAATTTGAATATTGACAGTATCCAACTTATTGCTCTGCAGGATCAGCAACAACTACAGCAACTACAGCCGGCACACGACTCTAGAGGACAGCTTCGGTTACTTGATGACAACGACAAAATTAATGCGGGCGATTTGATTGACGATGGAGTCATCTATTTTGTCTTTAAACAGGAGGATGGTAGGTATCTTCAACATTGACTTTTTAATTCTGGCGGCTTGTTTGACGCGTGTATGTTGGAAAAGCACTATTTTACGCTGAAACGTTCCCATTGAGCATCATATGTTACCTTGCATGTCTTTTGTTGTTGTGACTTGATGTAGGCACATACGAGGAGCCAAGCGTGGTGGATTACGATGCAGACACACACGACATGGGCGCTGCCTGCTATTAATACATTGTGAATGCATTACTTGTGTTGTATCCAAGCTCAACCGCAATGTGCCACGTTCTGATGTGATTCCAGATGTTCGCCCTTCCTGGATTTTTGAAGGATTAGAGGCAACGCAGAAAGTAAAGCTTCCTACTACCCAGTTGGCAAAGACTTATTATTGCTGGTGGCAGAAGAGGTGGTTAGGCCAGAAAAACTCTATATGCTAGATGATGTTACCTAACCAATTCTACTTTTCATATTAACCAATCAAATGTCTTCAAAGTGACAGAAATTTGTTGAATATCGCGCATTCACTCACATTACCTAGCGTTGTTCATGGACGGACAAAAGCTTACAAAATTGCGCAAAAGAGACTTTATATATAGAAAGGATAATGGCTTTCAGGATTTAACAACATGATTAAAATACTGCCACTATCGAGTTCTGGATTTCCTTTAACGAATGTGTGAAAACATAGGCCCCAAGCGTTTTGGTTTTGTAGACAGCATTAGTGATGCCATTCTGGTCGAGAAGCTGCTCTACTACTAATAGCACAGACAACTGAAGCTTTATCAATCATTGCCCTTGTCTGCTCCAATGCTTTTTAGGTAATGCAGAGGCTATTCAACTCCTTTGGTACACCAATCTCAGCATGTGTAATGAAAATACCATGAAGTGTCTCAGCATGAGAGTACTGTTTCTTCTACTGACTAGCCGCTAAGACTCACCAAGCATCACAAGAAAGGCAGCAAGCAGCCAAAGGTGCAGACTTTGCAACAAAATTTGGGATAGCTGCCATAGCCCTGAATCAAAAACTTTCCTTTATATATTCCCCCTTTGTTAAAACCTTGTAAGTATAATATGCAAAATCAATAAAGCGCAATAACATCAAACTTTGTCATCTTTCTTAGACCAACCTAACTGCGGGAGAGGGCGCTGTTGCTCCGCAGCATGTTGCTGCTGTCATACCGATTCAAACGCATCATTGGATCCCCGTTGGCACTAATCCGCCCATCAGAATCGTCATCAAAGTCGCTTTCAGAAATGGTTTCTGGCACAGAGATGCCTGCTTCCTGCGAGATCAATTCTCTTGGCGCGCCGACGCTATATTGAATGCTGTTGCGGTTGCTTCTGCCTGATGGGCCGCTAACTGCCTGAACCTGGACCCGGGCATGCTGCGTGGTATTTGAAACTGGCATGCCTGGATAACGGGACAAGTTCTGTGACAGTGCAGCACCGCCGTCAACCTCATTGACCTGTGAATACCATGGCGCGGGAGTCACGGCCGCCATGTTGAGTGTATTATCTTGAGTTCGATGACCACCACCACCGCCACCTGTGACATCTGGATGATGAAATAGAGATTCCGAATCTTGACCTGCCAATTCGCGTGAAATAGGAACCGTGGTCCCGGCAATATTAGAAACGGTCTCAATTCTGGAGCTGCTACCGGCGCTGTGAATTGTGACGCTTGGAATTTTATTCATCCCAGCAGGCACCGACGCAGATAGACTCGCGTCAACCGGTGGGGCATCGGCAGAGCCTGTGGCAAGAAGCTTAGGCTCAGGCGCGCCGCTGTCATTGACCCAGAATATATACTCAAACTCAACCATGAGCAGACTGAACACGCCAACAGGGATTCCCAGAGACGGGGAGAACACAATGCCAATGTTGCGCAGCGTCATCTTGTTGGTGCTTGCCTTCTGTACAATACGAATCAGATGCGCTGTCAGCGCGCGCAGCAGCGTATAGTTGGCTAGTGGCAGCTCCGAGACAAGCCGGCCGAGCTCGTGAACGCGGTCGTGTCGCTCAGCCAAATCGACAACACGCACAAACTCCTGATACAGGCGCGCTGTTAGTACATTCTCTGGCAGCTCGCGTAGATATGCCTTTAAAAGGCTTGCCACCGCGTGGATGTCGGGCAACTTGGACAGTTTCAGCAAATTGTAATCGCGATTGGTGTTGAATTCCTTACGCAGCTGCGTCAGCGCCAGAGAGCTTCCTGACTGGCGGTAGATGCCTTCTTCGAGCCAGGCCTTCTTTGCATCGAGATATTCGATGCAGCGATATACGATGGATGGAAGTTGGTAGTGCTCGCGAATCCTAGTCGATTCGACTGTGCGCTCTAATGACTGCCCAAACACAGGGCCCTTAAAGGATGTGTTTTTCGATGATCCGTGACGATTCTCGCCGCTTACAGAGCCGCGCCGTAGCCTTCTAGGAGCTGTAACTGCCGCCGACGGCGGCGTACTTGTAGGCTGCTCAACTCCAGGAGACCCGCCTCCGGACAAATCAAAGTCCGGAACCGGGGGCTCAGCTTCGGTAGGTTTGCGCTTACCCCACATAAATGTTATCCTTCCACGCTTCTTGTCTTCACGGGTCCGCGCCGGAGCATCAGCATTTGCCACGCGCCCGCCGTCGCGGCCCGGCTCTTGGCGCCCGACACCAAGAATGTCGTCGGTCACATGCGGCGTAACTGCGGGAAGATCTGGCGCGCGTTCCTCCTCGTGTACAATACGGCCAACCGCGTTTTTGGTAAACTGCGACTTTGCCATGACTGCGGCCGGCTGGCGCATTTGCTTGGAGGGGTCGCCTATAAGACGCTGACCATATGCTGTACCTGCTACCCTTCCTATACCGCTAAAATCGGTGTTTGACATATGCGCACCAGAGTACGCGGCAGTCAGCGACGAGTCTGTCGTGACAAGATCGGAATTAGCAGTCCGTACTGCTGGTCCCATGAGCCTTGTCGGAGAAACTGGTGATTCAGGCATGCTGGCATACGAGTTGCGGTCGCCAATCGAGCGCGAGGAAATGTCATTATGACGCGAACCGCTGCTGTTGCCGTTGTAGGACGAGTAAATGCTCGACTCGATCGTCGATATATCAGATGGCATGTAGTGGATAGAGATATCCTCAGTTTGATCCGAGAGTGACTCGTTGTAGCCGGTGAAACTGGTCGAAAGCGTTGTGGCAATCGCAGCCGGCGAGGGACGGGTAGATACTGCCCCAGCGTCCGGGCGCGCCTGCTTGTGTGCAGAAGATTTCTGATCGCCTTCTTGAGCAGGTGGAAGCGAGAGCGACCGAGGACGTCCACTAGCATGTGACAAGCTGTACTGCTGGTCCATGGCAGCGTCAGATTTGGGTTCACTGTCCGCTGCGTTTGTGACCACATCGCTGCCGCCAGTGCTGAGAACACCTACGTTGTCGAGAGAACCCGTTGCAGGCCACATCTGCTTGCTCAACGGCGACCCAAATTTACCGGCAACCTGGGATTGAGCGTGGGTCTGTGGATCGTTTGGATGACGAACGTTGCCGTTGCCAGCGCGTTGTTCCTCCTTCCGACGAGACTGTTCGAGCGACTTGCGAGCGCCCTGCTCATGCGAGATGGAGGTTTGAATCTGGTGAATCATAAGCGGTTTCGACTCCTTGCTCTTTGCGTGCTTTACAAGCTTGGTGACCTCACGCATGGCACGCTCTGGGCCATCCGAGTCGCGCACAATCACATACCGCAGAGCCATAACCCACTCGTCGCGCTCGCGATCAGAGTCGGCCCACAGCGGATGAGCAATCGGGTCCTTGCCCTCGCGTTTCGGCCGCTCCTCGATCAGAAACGCGTGGCGAAACATTTCTGTTTCTCTCGAACCACTTCGTGCACGCATTGATGGCGACTCCTCAGGCCGAGACTTGCCTGTTTTCACCACCGCTCCCGATAGGTTGATGGTTCCAATGATATTGCCACCCGGAAGCTCCGAGTATTCCAATACCGGCTTGTTGGACTTGCATACATAGTACCGCCTCTTCCACCCACCAAAGTTCTTTCCCTTTTTGACCAAGAAGCCCTCCTTATGTCCAAGCAAAATGGGCATCTGCTTCTCAGGCTCTGTGGCCTGGTTGCTTGAAAGAAACTCGAGCAGCGGGCGTTTGTCAGCAACAGACAGCGACAGGGCCTTTTTCAGATACCTCTCAAACCACAGCTTGCGCTTGTCACTCTTAGTTGGGGCGTTGGGACGGAAAATGTCCCTGTCTGGAAGACGCTCCAGCTTATCTAGCAGCTTTTCCCGGTGAATCACGTGGCGGAGCTGGCCGTTGAGGTTAAGGAAATCCGAGTAGCGCTTCTCCACCGTCCACAGGACCATCTCCGCCTGCTGCGAGTCAATAAGAATCTCCTGCAGGGATAGCCCACTGATCTCCTTGCGCCAGACCACGTCGATCATGTATACGTTAACCTCCTTCCCACGCTCGTCGATCTTGACCCTTGAGTCCTTGATCTGAATATCGATGTTTTGCAGCGAAGCCAGTGGCGGACCCGTAGGCATATTTTTCGCACTGCTTGCTGTGCTGTAAAGAGAAGTAGTCCCGTATGGCATAGGCGAGGTGTTCGCGTTGTGGCGAGCATTCCCAACGTCTTCCGAGCGAGTGGATTCCCCATGCTCTGACTGAACATCGCTTTTGCTGCGCATAGAGGGCGCACTGCGAGGAACATATGAGACCGAATCGCTTTCTGACGGGTTGCTGGATCCCGCCCTTGCGCGGCTAATTCGCTGCTCGAAAGGGTTGTTAGAGGTATCGGAGCGCGCAGGCTCGGTTGAATCCACGGCCCATCTTACGCCAACACTCTGGCCAAGAGAGGGGCTACTGTCAGAGCGGTTCTGAGATTGAAGTTGCTGCTTGGGCACACCCAAAGTACCGCCAGAGCTCTCTTGCATATCACCCACGGGAGCACCATACTCATAGTTAGCGATTCGAGAGGCCCGCCATTGGTTGTCCTCATTTGTGGTCTGCGCACTAACTGCTTCATCTTCATGCTCTGAAGAGTCAGTCCCATCACGAGCGGTGACAATCGAAATGGGACGAAGCACAAGGTGATCTGAGGCTGAATGGCTAGCCGGGCTGGATAGCTTGGCTTCTGGGCTTACTGCGACAGCATTGTTCTCAGTAGAGACAGTGTTGATAGCCCCGGCTGATGGAACGGCGGTCTTTACGCCCACATCACTCCTTGGCAAAGTAGGTGCAATGGCCCTGGTGGCAGCCGCCGGAGAAGAATGTAGACGCCCGTCAGCGGCGGGTATAGGCTCCTTCACACGCAAAACATTTGATAGCAGCCCCTCGCGATCTCCCACGTCGATCGACACCGACTGTTCACGCGAAGACTCCATTGCCAGGCTGCTTATTTGCCCTTCGGAGCTCAGGTCGCTTAAACCACTCAGGGCCTCATCCCCGTTTTCCTCCCCGGCATCTAGCTCGGCTCGCTGAGTGCTTGCTTTGAGGTTCTCTACAAATGAGCCCCCAGCTGTCGAGGAAGCTGGCTGCTGCGTCGGGGTCTCAGAGTTTGCAGCCCACGCGGCAACGCTAGCCTTAAACATGGGCGCAACCGAGTTATGCCTGGCAGAATAGTCCGCATATATTTCGCTCAAGCGCGTGCTTTTGGCCCATGGCCTTGCATTGTTCTGAGCGGAGAACCCGTCAGTAGCTTCCTCGGATTCGGACAAGGTTGCTGGGGCTTGAGGTGCTGCGGCCTCACGAGTTGTGGCTCTGGAAATCGGACTAGCATCAAGCGACGAAATCCCCAGAGCGTGCGACGCGGCATCGGTGCTGTGTGAGGGGTGATTCTCTACCGGGCTCTGCTGTTGTTGTTGTCCATGTGTTATTGAAGACTGCTGCGTAGAGGAACCAGTCGCCATCTCTGCGCTGCCGGACTGCGGTGCGTCTGCGGCTGTGATGCTCTGCTTTCGCGCAATCTGGTCCTGAAGGCTTTTGATAATAAACCTCTGTCTATCGATAATCCTGCGAAGCTTTTCTGTCTCTTGCTTATATGCGTCGCGCTCCTGCATTGTGTGGATTATATCGACTCCATTGTCGAGCGGTGGAACATCGCCGTGCATGGGGCCGCCGCCGGACAGAGCCATGTTGTCGGAAGAGCGGGGAAGGGGGCTGTACAAATGCAATCGTAGACTATAAACAAGAAAAAAAATGGTCTAGTTGGCTGGATAGTCAGTGGCAACTGCAAAGAAACAAACAAACACAGGCACTTCGGTCGTGGTGCAATAGAGTTTGCTGTTCCCAGCAAGGTCCATCAATTGTAAATGGAACTCTGGCTCCACGACTGCAAGTAGATTGCTGGTTGCGTACTTACGCAAGGGTGTGTTGCAATTTATGTGCAAGTCAATGTAACCCTGACTGAGCGGGGAGGGTGAGTCGTGCTTTGGACTCTGCTGCTACCAGTAGACAAGTGACCTGTCGCGTATACTGGCTCTGGGGCGGCGGTTGAACAGGGCGCTGCACGCGTGTCCTGCGAATTAGAATAAAAAAGAGGAGAGAAGAAGGGGAAGGCAATAGGGGCGCGTGAGACTGTCGGGCTCGCTTGCAAATGGTAAACCTGCTCAAGAAGGAGAAAGAGGGCGCCAGCAACGCAGACATGTCGTCTGCTCCCCTACCAAGCACAAATAGTAGCTCTCCCCCTTTCTGCCTGCACTGGACGACGGGGAAAGAGGCCCTCGCGTCAGGCAGCCAATTGGCAGCGCCTGACAGGATCGACCTTAAGGAGCAAACAATCCGCCAGCTGCAGGCGGATGGTCTGGGCTGCAAGTGGGAGGAGATCCCATGCTGCACTCATCATCCGGTGTCGGCTCAGCCTAACTGCTTGCAGGGGAGACCGTGGGCTTCTGGATAACACAAGCGCTCAAGCCCACCGTCGATTGGCTCCGCCTTGTGATGCACATGGAATATCACTGCTGCAGAGTCTAATTTACTTTCAGGGTGTACGGGATAGCAAAACAAGATCGCATTGAGCTGAAAAAGAGAAAAAAAAAACATAAAAGCTGGCTAAAGGTTGCGAATCACGGCTTTGGTAAAGTCGGTGGTTGACTGTGCGCCGCCGAGGTCGGGAGTCCGGATGCCGTCAACGCTGAGAGTCTTGTTGACGGCGCCCTCGATCTGGTCGGCATGCTCGTTGAGCTGCAAATGACGAAGCATCATAACACACGAGAGAAGAAGCGAGGAAGGGTTGGCAGTGTTGCGGCCCTGAATGTCCTTTGCGACATGGCGCGACCCTGGCTCGAATATTGCAAATTCACGACCATAGTTGGCGCCAGGCACGATACCTGGGCCACCAATGAGCCCAGCACCGATGTTACTGACAATGCTACCGTACAGGTTGGGCATAACCATGACATCAAACTGTTGCGGTTTGCTGACCAGCTGCATGGCGGTGTTGTCGACAATCATGTCGTTGTACTGAATGTTCGGGTACTCCTTTGCCACTGCGCGACATGTGTTGAGGAACAATCCATCCGCAAGCTTCATAATGTTGGCCTTGTGCACAATCGTAACTCTCTTACGCCCGTTGCGCAGCGCGTAGTCAAAAGCATAGCGCGCGATGCGCTCGGTCTTGGGCCGCGTGATTATCTTCAGCGATTCGACGACCCCTGGAAACGACTGGTGCTCGAGGCCCGAGTATTCGCCCTCGGTGTTCTCGCGGATAATCACAAAGTCAACGTCCTTGTGGCGCGCATTGACGCCAGCTATGTTCCTGCAGTGCGCAACTGATGCGTAGATGTCCAGTTCCTTGCGCATTGCTACGTTAAACGAGCTGTGACCCTGCCGAATCGGCGTGTACAGAATACCTTTCAGACCAACCTTATTCCTGCGTAGACTGGCCAAAGCCTCCTGCATCAGCTTATCATTCTCGGGAGTGAATCCAGAAAGATCGAACTGTTCAAACTCGACTGGAACCTTGGCCGCGTCAAAGACTGTTTTTACAGAGGTTGCCGTCTCTTGGCCAATGCCGTCACCGGGAATAAGTGTAACAATGTATGTACCCCCATAGCACTTGGGACCAACAGCGTCCTACATTTGCCCTCTGATAACAAGCATATTTGTATAAAGGTACAAAGAGATGATAACTTCAGCAGATGATTTGGCACTATTGTATCACACATGGTTGGTTCCTTGGCTGGTGACCATTACCAGCCTTTCTGCAACTAAAAATGGAAACTTACCGCCACGACAGTGCTCATGCTACGTGCCGATAGACGTGCCGCAACCTACAGCAAACCAAAGAAAAACAGCGGTGTGTGTTAGCTGACTGCATATTAAAAGCAGCTCGGTAGTCTGCATCCAGGTGTACAAGAAATTCCAGTGCCCTTGGTCTTCAAAGAAGTGAAACTGCCTGAATATAGCAACGTTACTCGCGTACCTGCTTGACAATAGACTGGCGAGCGACTGGACAAATCATCATGACTTCTTCTAAGCTCTCTCGAATATCAAAGTGTGGTTATAACTTTTAGAGTAATTCAACGACCAATCGAGGAAGAAATAGAAATAAAAGTGCTGAAACAACTGCCCAGCCGCAACAGCACCAGATAACAGCAGGCACGTGACGTTGATAAGACATTGGCAGCCAGTGGCTCTTATGCCATTTCAGCGAACTCCGCAAACCCCGCAGAAGATTGGGGGAAGTGGAGAGCTGAATCCGCTGCAATCTGGATCTTACGCCTAACGCGGTAATTAACCGCAAACCACCACCATTATCAATGTAAAGCCCAAGCCAGGTTTTTCCTTCGCTACGTATAATCTGTTTTACACATTTTGATAGCTTTTGTTAGGCTGTCCGTCCATGATCAGCGCTAGGTAAAATGAGTGAATGCGCGATATCTGACAAATTCTGTTTCACTTTGAAAAAACGATAGATTTATATTTAAAGTGGAATTGGTTAAGCAACATCACTTAGCATATAACATTGTCTGAAAATATTGGATATATTCAGAGGCTTCAAGCCTTTTCAAGATAAAACAGACTATTAGTAAAGCGATCACTTGTAACAAAAAGTGCCTTGAGCCTGAGCTGTGGAGTGATCCTAATTCTTCTCATCTGTATCCCAACCTGAGGCATTGGAATGGCAATGATGCTACTGTTTTAAACTTTCGGCACATCCTATTTAGTTTGCATGAATGGAATGGAATTCCTGAGCGTTTCCGGGGTGAGAAATCTGCGACCTCTACCGATCAACCGCAGAAACCTACCAAGCAACCCAGAACGCATACATCACAACAACAACATTTGGAGTAGTCACCACTACTCTAAGCTAAGAAGAAGACTGTTTAACATGTAGTCTTCTTTAGATATTGTGGAGGATTTGTCAATAAATAGAGAAGAAAAAAGATATTGTGCATAAAAAGGCATTGGCTACTCAAGACTGTTCAGAGATGGTGCTGGTCTCAAGAAACTGGGTGTCTCCAGCATCATCAGTGCTTTCAGCGTCATCTCTAACATCAACCGCGTCCTCAACAGCACCGGTATCATCTCCAACAGCTACTGGTGTGTTATCATCAGCAGTAGCAGCAGCACCGGTGTCATTTGGGGTAGCTGTATTTGCGCTCAGCAGATCTGTATATAGGCCGGCCTTCTGTTGTAAGTACTCGGCAGCAGGCACCTTTTCATGCTGGCGTTCGGCAATTGCCAGCGCGCGATCAAAGTCGGGAAAGAGATTAGCATAATCAGTAGGACTCGCAATGGCCTCAGCCGCCTTGTGCTTATCGAGGCCATCAAGCAACGTCCTCCATTGGCGCACAATGTCATCAACTTTTCCAGGAAGATAGGCACGAGCAAACAGCGCAGCTTCGGGAATCCGCTCGATACGCAGCAAAAGATCGAGGCATTTGTCATCCTGCTGCAGAGACTGGTAGCAAGCAAATGCAATGTTATTTGCACCAGTTTCTTCGGCCTGCTTGGCCAGGCTTTCCATGCCTGCGCGGTTTCCGGATGCGCTATGTAGAAGAAGAAGACCGCTAAGGTCTTTTGCCTTGCTCATGCACCGTTCAGCAAGGTCAAAGTTCCATGTACGTAGTGCACAGTCGCCAACAATGCGCCACTTGGCCTCGGCACCGCTCTCCTCGGCAAGGCTATAGGCAGTTTCTAGCTGGTTAAGCTGCACAGCAAGATCAAAGCGCTGCTCAGGATCTGTAGTAACCTCAAGCGCAAGCTCCTTCATGTCTTCTGCTTCGAGGAACTTTGCAATCCTGTGACGCTGGCTTGAAGGTATCGAAGGCAGCAGCTCCTGCGCAAGATCAAGGTCGCCGCGGAGAATGGCAGTCTGGTACTCGATCACAGGCAGCGGAAGCACGTAGCTCACCACATTTACCTCCTTGTCAGCAAGGTATACGCGGTTGTCGCGGGCGACGTATCCCAACATGGCCATTGATGTATCAAAATGCGAGATTGTAAACACCTGTCCACCCACCAAGTAGTTAAGGCGGTTGGCCGAGTTAGTGTAAATAAAGCAGTCACCAATCCAACAGCCTGATTTGACCGACTCTTGCACTTCTGCGACAAAGTCAATTGCCTCTTCAACGCCCTCCTCGCCTGTCTGTCCGCCGTTCTGCTGTGCATACTCCACAAATGCGTCGCGGTTATAGCGCAGTACAAAGTACGAGTCTTCGGTAACCACCGCCAGCAGCTCACCACCCTCAGACCAGAATATAGCTCTTGGTTCTACGTCAATTCTGCGCACAACCAGTTCCGTATCCCAGTCGTACAGCGTCAGCGTGCCACCTTTTCCGCGCACACCAAGCAGACTGCCTCCAAAAATCTCCTCAGCTGCATAGCCCAGGCCCGTTAGCGCAGACATTGCCGGGCGTGGTTTTTCCTTAAAGCTCTTGTATAGTTTAATTACCGACGATGATTCACGTACTGCATACTCGTTTGAGTTCTGCGCCCATACAAAGTCTTGCGCTGACCCAAACGACTTGTTACGCCATGCAAGCGCCGTGTAGATAATGTACTCGCCGTCACCACACACCACCACAAAGCGCCCGTTGGGGCTATGTTTCAGCGTGTACGGGTACACTTCACAGCTGCCAAGATCCTTGACCGAAAGCCCGATGCGCTCACCATCAGCCAGCCCCGAGTCCATGCTGGCCTTGATGTTGGCGCTACGAATTTCGTTGTGCTTTGACCAGATAATCCGGCCAGTTGCGTCCATGCTGACCGCTGGCTCATCACGTCCCAGTGATAAAACCACTACGCCCTCCTCGTGCCCTACAGCGACAGTGTTGCTGTGTTGGCTGTACCCAATCGCCCACACGCGATCCATTCCATAGTTAAGCGACGTTTCAAGACGGTAGGTACTTGCGTTCCACACACGACAGGTGCCGTCCTCGCTTCCTGTCAAAATAATTGGCAGCGTCGGATGGTAGGCCACCGTCACCACGTTTTGCGTGTGTCCCTCCAGCGTTTGAACGCATGAGCTGTTCTGATAGTCCCAGACCTTTCCCGAAAAGTCATCCGCTCCACTAACTAGATACGGCTTATCGCTGCCATGATAGTAGTCTACAGCATTGACGCCCTTTGAATGTCCGTCGATTGTGTAGTTGGGCACCGAAGACCCAAGGCTCCAGACCTTAATCGTTTTATCCAGACTGGCTGAGGCAAACGTGTTCGTATCCTTTGGGTTGATTGAGATGCCCATGACAAAGTATGTGTGACCCTCAAACATCTGGATACACTTCCAGTTCTTTTCCCAATCCCACAACTTAATCGACATATCGTCCGAGCCCGTCAGCACATATGGCAACGTTGGATGCACAGCAATGCAGCGGATGTAGTCCTGGTGTGCATCAAATGCCGCCACGCGCTCATGTGTGTTGTAGTTGAATACGCGCAGCTGCATGTCGTCCGAGCCAGTTATGATCCAGTTCTTGCGCGCAATAAACCTTGCTGCGCGCACAGGCAGATCGCTGACCTCAAATGCCTTGACCTGCGACTGAGTCTCATAGTTCCAGACGTAAGCCTTTCCGTTGTATAGAGACGCAAGCACCCATGGCTCCGTTGGATGCATATCAACAGACTTTACGCGGTCAGTCCGCGTGGACATCTTTTTCTATACAAAGCGACGCCCAACATAAATCAAGAAACCCTTAAAGTATAGCAATATTTAGATCGTCATCGATGTATACTGTGCAAGCGTTAAAGTGCAGTCAACGCGGCCATTATCAAAACCTACCTTAATATCTAGACGCATTCCCTACAACAGCAGACAGCAAAGCGCACAAAAGGGAACAGAGTGTTTATTGCTAAATTGTTAGCCAACTAATTGTATACATATCCAACCATACACACTGGGCAAAGGTCGTTGTGTATGCTCCTGTGGAGGACCATTAATTCAATTCCGCAGCCTTACCATTTTCTTGCACCAGATGAAGTCAATGCGCTTTTGTGTTTTGTTTTTGTCGTCGTCGTCGGCAGTTTCTATAGCTGTGGCAGCTTGAATCTCACAGAATGAAATGCACGTATAAGCAGATGAGACCCCACACTCTCGTCGCACGCAGATATAACCCAAGAGTATTGTCGAAGGTGATTAAGACAAGCGCGGAAATAGAAATGCAAAGCTGAGCTGCGGGTGTGCAAGACCGACAACGGCAGCAGCCACTTGGGAAGCGCCAACTGTTTTCTTGTTTGATTTACTGTGATATTAATTTGATTACTTTAAAGGTACAAACAGTTTCTACAGTAAGCTCAGGCGCGGTCTCTGCCATCGCTGTTAGCGCTGGCGGTGCTAAAGTTGGAATCATTGTCACCACCATCGGTGTCGTCAGACGTGGGCTTCCGAGCGCCGACAAGTGAGCTGTGGTCCTCAGAGACACGCACCATGCAACGTCTCACCTCAAAGGCCCAGTTTGTCCGGGCACAAATCAGCAGCTGCATAATCACCGCCAGTCCAACACCTACGCACAGACCATACCACAATCCGACCACGCCCAAACTTGGTGCGCCATAGGTCAAATAGAGGCCTAGCGGGAAGCCTATCAGGTAGTAGGCGGGGAAATTGATGAAAGCACCCAGGTTCTGGCGCCCAATGCTTCGCAACACACCAGATCCAACTGCATTGATTGCATCGGTCATCTGGAACAACGCAGAGGGAGGCATGATTGCTGCCACGTCAGCAATAATTTGCTTGTCGTCCGAGTATATACCTCCCCACCAGCTGCTAATTGCAAGTGCAGCAAGCAGCGTTGCAACGCCAACAGCAACGCCAAAAGCAATCCCCAGCCAAGCTGTCAGCTTTGCACGGCGCGTGCGAGCCTGCCCAATAAGATTTCCGACTCGGTTGCAGACGACCACGCTCAGGCCATCTGCAATCTGGTAAGTGAGTGAGCAGGTGTTGATAACAATGCTTTGTGCTGCCAGAGTAGTGCTGCCAAGGTAGCTCGCCGCAAGTGCAAGCAGGTCTAAAATCCACCACTCTGCACAAATCATCACCATCGATGGAATAGCAAGGCGAAAGTACTGCGGCATAGCCCAAAATGCCTGCATTGTCCATCCACCCCAAGAGCTTCTGGCCTCACTGTGCCGTGTATACAGCGCAATACTGGCAAGAATAAGCCAGTTTGTTATCACATTGGCTATTGCCGCACCCAGGAAGCCAATTCCCATCTGTGGTGACAACGCAAAAAGGTAGTTGCTCGCAAGATGGATTGGAAGCACCGCCAACAATATATACGTGCTCACATGCACCACCCCTTGTGCCTGAAGAAATCTTTTTACACACTCGAAGAACAGCCAAGGCAGAGCTCCAAGAAGCTGTACACGCACAAACTGGGCGCACAGTATAGATATTGCTGCGTCTTGTCTAAACCAGATCATCAGCACATCCAAATACCACATGATGGGCACCACTGCCAGGGTGTGGCAAGTCATGGCGATGATGCCACGTTGGAGGTGAAATCCGACTAGGGTCCTGTCATGGGATGCAGTGAATGACGTTGAGCAGAAAGTGTCTAACGCAGAGGCAATCCCAATGCCTGGTGAAAACACTATTACCACTAGCGCCATGTTAGCCAGGGCAACAGCAGCGAGCTCGTTAGGGCCAATACGGCCCACAACCAGCAAACTAATAAAACCAAAACTGTATTGAAGCACGTAGGCCAGCACTACAGGTACACTGGACTTTACAATCATTTTCGATTCCTGCACTAGAATCAGGCTGGTGGAGATAGAGTCTACTTCTGCAAACTTATCTGGAGAATACAATCTATTTGTCGCAGTTTCTGCTTCAACTGGCACCTTGGTGACGGTGTGTGTGGTGACAGCGGATGTTGCAGTAGTGACTCTGCTGCTGGTCAAGAGCCGCGTGGTCTCGTCAGGCGCACTGGTGACTGCGTGAGCATGGTCAGAGTCTGCCATTGTGCTAGAGTAGTGAATTTACAAAGTTAAAGTAGTCGAAAAGTGATACTACAAGAAATAAAAGCATGAATTCCACAAAGTACAAATAATACACCAGCAGCACCAAGTAGAAAAAGAAAGATAGCGAATCGTAAGAGCTATAGAGATAATATCGTCATCAAACATCCGCATAAGCGGATACATGCTGTTGTCTAAGCTGCACGATGTGGACAGTCCTGAAAATATGTCTATCAATACTAACAAATCGACTCTGTTACAAGGATTTTGCAACGGTAGAAGCACTTCGCTGTTGTCCTTAAAGCCAATGACAAATACTTCTATAAGTATACGCTACGGCGGCTGGATGCAGCCTCCTCTTTCTCGATCCGTAGAAATGTCCACTGCCAGCGTCGAAATATCTCCAATGCATTAAGCCAAAAGCTGCCATATGGCATGCGATCAATCTGGATGTATGTGTTGAGCTTTGCCGTCCAGGTTACGCGAAGCAGAAGATCGGTAACCATGGCTGCATAGTAGATATTGTGGGGCTTAAAGCATAAGTACGGGCGTAGAAAAGCCGCTTGGATGCGCGGCTGTAATTCAGCATGGAGTGGCAAATTCCGAGAAGGTGCGTCGAATGGCAATGCGGCACGCGTCTCGGGATCTTGCAGCTGATCCTCAAGCATTTGCTCTATGGTCGTCTGTCCTGCTGGCAAAACCAAGTCCGAAGGCTTCCAGCCTTCTGCAGTGTATCCCAGATCCCAATCAAACGCAATATCCCAATATAACGAATACAGCGAGTTAAAAGCAACCGCAGTAAGCCACATACCATAGACTGTGTGCAGCGCCCAGTCAGAGTACTTGGTCTCCATTACATCATCCATGGACACCTGCCGCTGTGTGGTTGATAGGGCAATAACCGGAAATGATGATGCATACTTTAACGCGTTAGCCAAATGCCGCCTGGAATCGCTGCTTGCAGGAGGCGCCTTCAAATACTCATTGATACACTGCCGCAAGCGGAATGCATACGGCGCGCCAACCAGAAGGAGTTCGGTTATGCCGCTACCTGTACATGCATGTTTTCCGTGTTGTTCTCGAACAAACCCAGCCAGATCACTGAGCCCTGCATGCCGTATGTGGTCAGATTGCCCTTGCGGCCACACAAATAGACCGAACCGGCAAAATATCCGGAGAACATCCGCAAGCATACGCGCACAGCTCGTTAAAATGTCAGCCATTACAATGTCAGAAAGATATACCGAATCAGATAGGCTTGGTTTAGCTATACGCGCAAGCAGCCCTAAAAACTGCAGTCGTACTGAATGGCACAGTGCATTCCGAGGCATAAGCAGCACTGCAAATATAATCAGATAAGTGCCCAATGCAATGCCAGTTCTCATACCAGACGTTGATGAGAGCACGCACAGCAGCCAGCCCACGACTGCTATGACGCTCAACACGCGTGCCAGACGAGCAACGTCTTGCCAAAGTCTCTTAATATTATTAGCCTCATCTGTACGTCCACCTGAAGACTCGCGTAGCTGGAGTATCAACCCAACCCTGACACCCGCCGCTGAGAGAATACGAAGATTGGCACTCCAGCCAAAGGCAGCAAGCAGGGAGAGAAAGAGAACTTGGAATTCCGGCGGAAAGTACATTGCTGCTAGCGCTGTGGCTCGGTCACATTGACGGCTGTAATAAAGATTGGATTAGAATGGTGTTTTTTATGAGCACGCTTATCGGACTATTTTCACAACAGAAGGTTTAACAAATGAGAGAAAAAGAATGTTGAAAATAAAATCAACTTTGCAAAAGAAACAGGACTTTCAATGTGCTATTGAACAATCATCAACAACCCAACAAAAGGATATACTAATCTTTTGCCAGGCGATTCTCGTATGCAGCCCAGCCAGCATCGCGGTAGCGCTGGGCCTCGACAGCAACATCTTTTCCAGGACCATAGATTCCACGGCCAACGATTATAATGTCAGAGCCATTCTTAGTAACAATGGTTTCGGGTGTGCGGTACTGTTGGCCTAGTGCATCGCCTGAAGCATGCAGTCCGATGCCCGGCGTCATAGTAATAAGATCGCGGTCTTCTGTAAAACGGCGTGAGCCAATAAATCCAACTACAAACTCATTCTTGACTGCCATCTCAACGTTCTTGTCGGTATACGCACCAGTGGCCAGCATTCCCTTGCTCGACATCTCAGCCAACAGCAGTAGCCCGCGGCCCTTGGGCATGCCAACCTCAGCCAGCCCCTGAATGATCCCCTCGCCAGGAATAACATGACAATTTGTAAAATGCGCCCAGTCTGCAATGCGGTAGATGCCACCACCGTACTGCAGCTTGACCGTGTTGCCAATGTCTGCAAACTTGCGGTCTTCGAAGATCAGAAAGTCGTGTTTCTCTGCCAGTCCCTGCAGTTGTGCAACCAGATCCATATCAAAGTCCTCGACAATGTCGATGTGCGTCTTCAACACGCATATGTATGGCCCGACCTTGTCAGCAAGCAAAAGCAGCTCCGCCTTTGTAGCAACATCAGCGGCCACCGACAGGTTGCTTTTCTTGCGTTCCATATTTGCAAACAGCTGCTTTGCAAGTGGGTGCACATGCTCCTGTCCGCGTGCTGCGTATGTTTTTTGTGAAAACGAAACCATTTATTGTGTGCAGTGCGCCTTTATCGAAATAAAAGGGAAGAGATAGGGCCTGTTTGGTATGCAACCAATAGATCGCAAGCAGAAAGTCAGGGT